>MU832796.1:0-66377 GCA_029204225.1 Diphasiastrum complanatum
AAGA
Organism: Diphasiastrum complanatum; assembly: GCA_029204225.1. Classification (NCBI taxonomy): domain Eukaryota; kingdom Viridiplantae; phylum Streptophyta; class Lycopodiopsida; order Lycopodiales; family Lycopodiaceae; genus Diphasiastrum; species Diphasiastrum complanatum. The sequence goes on from MU832796.1 coordinate 5, forward strand.
AGCTGGATGCAAAATCAGCAAAGTGCATTTTCTTGGGATATAGTGAGGAAAGCAAAGCTTACCGACTTTACGATCTTACTAGCAGGAAGAGGATCATAAGTCGAGATGCAAACGCCTCCTATGGAGGAACATGAGATGGAGGGTACAAGTGAATTTGTGCCAATACTTGATGATCCACATCCATATATTGGGGAGCCTCAAGATGATCATATGAGTGATCAAGAGGAAGAATCTAAGGAGGCTAGGAAGCGGAAGGAAAGGGGCAAAGTTGTTGAGTCCTATTCATCGTCTTCATCACCAACTGCAAGGAAGAAGTTTCCCAAGTGGTATTGGCAAACTGTGCAGGATGGTTTGATATTGGATGAGGGAGAGAGCAGCAATCTAGGAGCTAGAAGGTCCCAAAGGCAAGCCCAGCAGCATGGACACCAGGAGACAAACTATGCACTTATGACTACTATTTTGGATTCACAAGATCCGCATACATTCATTGAGGCAGCAGATGAGAAGGTATGGCAACATGCTATGCAAGAGGAGTACGACTCCATCCTCAAGAATGATACATGGGATTTGGTGAAGCTACCAAAAGGAAAGCGTCCTATTGGCTGTAAATGGGTCTACAGGACCAAATACAAATCGGATGGAAGCATCGAAAAGCATAAGGCAAGGCTGGTTGCCAAAGGCTATGCACAGCAAGAGGGCTTGGACTATGATGAGACGTTTGCACCTGTAGCTAAGATGACGTCTATCAGGTTGGTTTTAGCATTGGCTGCATTTTTTGGTTGGGAGGTCCATCAAATGGACGTGAAGAGTGCTTTTCTCAATAGATAGTTGGCTGAAGAAGTCTACATGGATCAGCCACAAGGCTTTGAGGCTAAGGGCAAGGAAACTATGGTATGCAGGCTTAAGAAGGCCTTATATGGGTTGAAGCAGGCACCCAGGATGTATAGTCGTATTGATGACTTTTTGCCAAGGAGCAATTCACAAAGAGTCATTCGGATTGCAACTTGTTCATGAAGGAGGAAGATGGGAACATTGTTTTGATAGTTCTCTATGTGGATGACTTGGTCATCACGGGTAACAATGGGCAGCTTATTGAAAATGTGAAGGCTCATTTATCAAATGAGTTCGAGATGAAAGATTTGGGTCTAATCCACTATTGTCTTGGCTTGGAGGTTTGGAAAAAGCAAAATTGTGTGTTTTTTTCCCAAGCTAACTATGCATGTGAAATTTTGAACAGGTTCAACATGCAGGATTGCAAACCCGTACCTACTCCCATTGATACTAGCAGCAAGCCATCTAGAGTTGATGGCACTCCTTTTGTGGACGAGACTCTTTATAGGCAGCTTGTGGGTAGCCTGATTTATCTCACCACTACGAGATGAGACATTTCCTATGTGGTTGGTGTAGCAAGCCAGTTTATGAGTTCTCCAACTGAAGCCCATTCGACAGCAGCTAAGAGGGTTTTGAGGTATGTCAAAGGGACAACCTGTTATGGGATTGAGTACACAGATGACGGGAAGCTTCCCCTTGGAGGCTTTACCGATTCGGATTGGGCTGGTGATAGGGATGATCGAAAGTCGACCACAGGTTCCACTTTTAACCTTGGTTCTGGGGCCATTTCTTGGTGCAGCAAGAAACAGCCCACCGTTACCTTATCATCAACAGAGGCTGAGTACCGGGCAGTGGCGAAAGCTACCTGCGAGGCTATATGGCTTAGGAGACTTCTTGGGGAGGTGCAGATCCCACAAGATGGACCTAGTATTCTTTATTGTGATAGCCAGAGTTGTATCCAGCTAGCCAAAAATCCTGTGTACCATGCTCGTACGAAGCATATTGAGGTGGATCAACACTTCTTACGAGAGAAGATACAAAGTGGAGATTGTGATACCAATGATCAAGCAGCAGATATCTTTACTAAGGCTCTTAGTAGAGAAAAATTTGAAAAGTTTTGTAGCATGCTAGGTGTTGGTATGAACAAAATAGCCATTGAGGGAGGGTGTTGAAATAAATGCCTATTTTGCCCCTTAAGGCTTCTATACTTATAACCAGTAAGTTGTGCATAAGACATGGGGGTAAAACATTTATGTACATAGTACACCCCACTTGTGCTAATTAGGCAAGTAATAACAAGTAGGTTGAGGACCCATGTGGGGTCTAGAGCTAGAATTAGTATGACACCACCTCTATACATCACATGCTATATGTGGCCCTTTGTTTGGAGGGGTTTCCACGCCCTACCACTCCTTTGATAATCATTCAAGCTGTGTGAGCTTTGAAGTCCTCTCTCTCTTGCTTTTGTCTTCTACTCCATAGCTGGTTTTTTCAAGCTTTCATAGTGTGCTTACTATGTTGTTATGATACTCCATAGCTAGGCCTTGGATTTTGTCACACCATAGGGTTGATAACCCCAAATCAGCATTCACCCTCTTACCAAGGCTATCACCTCAAGTGTGATGTTATGTTTTACAACATTCCCTCCCCATTAAGAACTCCCTTCTCAAGGAAGTAAACCAAGGAGTTTCAATCTCAGGTCTACTTTCTCCACCAATGTCCTCAACATTCATCTACCTCTCCAACAAACCACATATTCAAAAACCAAACAGTTCTAAAACTCATGGTGTCGTACATCTATTGATTTCTCTGATTCCGTTGGTACAAAGGATATTAGATCCTCCAATTGAACTAGTTCACCTTAGAGGATAAAGTTATCTTTTCCATCCAATCGTTCCTTAAACTACTAATAGGGAAGACAACATGAAGTTTGAACACTTGTCCCCTAAGGAAGATCTAGCTTATATATAGGCCAATTGGGTTTCTTTACAATCTTATAAGGAATGCTTTACCTAAGAGACGTTTTGGGCATTTCCACATAAGTACTAACTTAGAATCTTTTAGGATCCTGAAATACACTCAATCTTCAAGCTCAAATTCTCTAGGCAAATGATTACAAGTTCACACAAAATCGAGCCTTGATCTTGAGCCGTTCTGATACTTTCCGTAGTCACTTGCAACATTTCTTGCATATTCTGCACGAAGTCTGTTGCAGCCTACACCTTGAGCCTGGCAAATATTAATAAACAAGGCTATAAGCCACACACCAACATCAACAGATGATATCTGGTGGCAAAATGCTTCACACTATTGTACACAATTCAACCGTTGGGAGGAAAATAGGCATGAAGAAAGGATGGCCGCTCTCACCTACATTATCTTACCTTTATGCCAATGAGTTGGAGTCAATGATGAGACACTTCAATGGCTTAAAATATCAAATCAAGGGTACTATGATCTCCACTTGCAAATGGAGACCATAGCGATAGTCTACTACACATCTCGCTCCTTCATGCAGAAACATAACTTCACCTTGAAAAGTCAGCCACTAGAGATAGTTCATTCGTACATGTGTTTGGGGGTACTCTTTCGGATCTTTTCTTTAGCATGAGACGAGTAGTGGCACATGTACTTTGAATCCCTTTGCTTAATGTAAATTGTAAATTGTAAATGGCTAAGTCACCAGCCTGTGGAGACAAAAGTAAATTGCAATTTAAATATCAATCATAGTGACTAATTCTGAGATGGCTAAGGGGATACTGGGTTTCATGAGAGTCTTCAAGACTGACCTTCTAAAAAGTAGGGAGGATTGACCAATCAAATAGGACACGTGTCACATGCTCACTGAGACACTTGGTCCAGTGCATGAGTGACACTTGTCGGACGCCAATGGACTCGCGTCATATGCTCATTGGGACACTTGGTCCAGTGTATGAGTGACACATGTCAAACAATCTACCTACTAGCTTCCCTATGTGTCAGGGTACTGCCTAGTGGCAAGTGTCGATTGTGCATGGAGTTTGCCATGTGTTGATGTTAGGATGTGTCAGGGTTAAGGGTGCTTGAGGGGATATAGTGTGAGCCTTGCAAGGCATTCCCTATCTTATTCCTATCACTATGCAGCTATGGCTAGGAGGAAACTTGCAACAGAGCTCTCATGTTGGCTTGTTGATCTATGTATTGTGACTTGAGATTAATAAAGAGAGTTTCCTGAGTGATTCTTGTGATTTGACTTAGGGTTTGTGAGCTTGTGTGCAACATTTGGCATCAGAGCGGTTGCTTTCTAGACTTGTGTGAGATTTGGCATCATTGGCATCTTCATTTAGGCTTTGTTGCAAGCTTGGAGAGCCAATGCTCTGTTGTAGGTGATTTGTTGATAGATTTGGAGCCCATAAGATAGCAGATTGAAGCCGTATGGTGGATTGTTGATCTTCTGGCAGCCTTGAGCATCCTCTACTACTTGGCTTGTTTATTCTATTTGCTTTTGTGAAAATGCAGTCCACATAGGATTGGTAAAATTGTTTGTAACTTCTTCACTACTCGATATTTTCAAGTGTGTCTTCCCTGATTGTCAGTTTGAAACCCTAAGACCTTGTTCTCTTTAGCTGCTTGATTTTGCATAGCTTTGTACACTGCTTTGTTTTTGCTACCTATTCTTCTACTATGGCATCCACAAGCAAGACTAATCAATATCCACCGAGATTAGATGTAGTATGTTCCAAGGTGGATGCTATCAAAGCCACTCTTCAACTGATTTTGGAGCAACTCTACAGGGGCTAGTGTTCTTGAGAGAGTCAGTGGGATGTAAGGTCAATCTAGTTTTCCATGTAGGAGATCATTCTTTAAAAGCTAGTCACTTTCAGGAGGGGCTTGGAGAGCTAGCATCCTCACAGCAATCACAAGTAGTTGTATTTCATGAGGTACTAGCATCTAACAAGGAACCAACTTCCAATGAGAAGCTTGCACCATAGCAATGTTGGCCTTTTCAAATACTTCAGCGTGTTGAGTCCTGTAACTTATCGCTTACAACTGGTTGCTACTACACACGCCAGTGCTATATTTCACGTGAGACTGTTATCTATTGCTATAGAGTAAGAGACTCCTCGCAATGCTACCTGTCTTGAAGAGTCACAACTCTTTCTTTTTGAAAAGACGCTATTTATCATGTCAAACTTCATGCTCTTTGTAAAAAATCATTCATATTGCTTGTAGGGCTTTAGTCATTGATTATATGTGCTGTCATTTACCATTCTTCATGGGAGATTGTTATTTGATTGTCATTACTGGTCTTTTATACTTTATTGATATCATAAGAAAAGCATTCAAACAAGAGCACTCGAGATTATTGAATGAAAGTGTTGCTTTCAATAAATTTGGACTAAGAACAGTTGAAAGAATGTCAGCAAATGCTGTGGACAAACAATCTTGTCACCAGCTTAACCTGTAATCAAATAAGCTGGCACATCTCTTAGAATATAGAAACTTTGATATTCTAACCTGCAGTTTGTGGCATATTCCACGTTGAACTACGCGGTTACCACATGACCGGGGGCACCCACATTTACTGCAGCACTCTTTCACAAACCTTCTTGGATAATGACCTCTGCAAGGTTCGGGGAGTTCACCTTCCTTTATAATTATTATCTGACAAATTTTATCTTTGCAATACGACTTATACCTCTCTAGGTTACTTCCATCATTTGCCTTGTCCTTGATAGATTCGCTTAAGAACGATTCTTGCAAACAACCATCTGGAGTGTAAGCATACTGACCACAAGTCTCTCTTGTACATGCACATGGAATTGGTGCTGCGACACAACTACCAACGCAAGAACAGCAATCGTCTTCACCGATTCTAGCGATGGAAAAGTTGATATGTGCATTTTGATAGATCAGGTTCTTTGGTATATAGTGAAACAAGTCAGGCAGAATGTCCTTTGTAAACTCGTTCACAAACGGGATTGGAATAGGTTCCTCGCCTCTTGAAATGTCCAGCGGATTATGTTTCAAGCGTCTCATACTAGTTTGTCTATGGTGGCCATCTGTTCCGGATTTTACGCGGTTGTTAGTTCTATGAGCAGAGCCTTTCATGATTGGAACACATGCATGAGAGCTTGGTTGAGCCAAAGTGCTTCTACCCTCCAAAGCCCCACCATCTGATATTGCAGCAGGCGAAGCAAGCACAGTATCATTCACTGAACGCTGAGCTTTGAGATGCCTCTCAAATGTTTCACCAGCCATATTGCACAACTTTTTCCTGTCTTCAGATGATTTTCCTTCCATAGGTGCAGAATCAGTGACTTTGTTTGATTTGCAGTTTGAAAGCTGTGCACCATCCTCCAGCAAAGAGTCTACAATATTTTGCTCCTTACCTACAAGTCAAAATTAAGGAGCATTTTATTGCTCTGATTAACAAGAAACTGGAAAGCTCCTGTTCAAATTTACGAAGTATCTTCAAACACACTTATTCTCTACGCTCTAGTGATGTCAAAATCAAAACAAAATGCTTTATTGAAATTTGTACTTAATGAATACATGAACATTGGAAAAAGCTAATCTCATCATCTCCAGGTTTGGTCCATCCTACATGTCTCGTCTTCAGACAAAATCAGCTTCCTTCTCTTTCTCGACAAGCTGGTGACTGAGCATTTTGTCTTGTTATGTCTGTATTTGCACAAGTGAACCCCTTTGGTCAACAATGAACTCACAGATTTTCTCTTGGGGGAACCAACACCTACAAAACAGAAAAAGAACGTGGTACTCATAGCCTAGCCAATCATTCCTATAAGGAGAAAACTAGTTTAGCCTTACAAACATATAACAATTGTCTAATGACTATCAATGATAACCTTCATGTAAACAATAGAGATAGCAAAACAAGATAGAAATCAATGCCAATCAAGCTTTGAATCTTCAGTGGAGCTTAACCTTCAGTCAACAAAAAAAATAAAAAAATTTCTTTGAACTTCAATTGTTTGCAACTAGTAAACTTTCCATGACACTTATGACTTGATGCTGGTACAAAATAATGCACTCCATCGATGCTGGAAATGATCAAGATGTCCTGCCTTCAACAATCGCCAAAGTCCTTGTATAGAGAGAAGACGACTCTGTCCCTCTTTGGTAAGTGCTAATCTCAGAAAGAACAAACCCCTTAGCAATGCAAAGTTCCCAACAAGCACATAACTGACAGTAGCAGAATACCTACTTATTCTATAATTCAAAAAGTTGTACCCATCATTCATGCAACCTCCAAAATTGTAGGAAGGGAACAGAAATTGATCAAACTTACCAGCAAGTAACTTTTGTGGTTGTTTTTCTCTGCAAATAGTTTGCTTTACTGCATGCTCTAGTCTCGACTTCATATTCTTTTGGGATACTACAATATCATGCTTGCTTCGGTTTTCAGTTTCAACCCCCTGCTCCATTATCAACCTTTTTTTCTTGCATTTCTGAACACGATCAGTACTGCAAGTGGAATTCCGAGAATGATTTGTAACTAAAGGAGGCCTAGCAGAAGGAGCAAGGGCCGAGTTTTGAGCACCTGTCTGCAAATTTTTGTTCAAAGTATGTTTTGAACCCAAACCATTCCCCTTACACTCTAAGTTTTGAGTGTCCTCCAAAAACGTAGCAGGAATCATTGAATGTTTGTAGGATACTGATGAAGATGAGCTAGTGGGTGTTGTTTCCCTATTGTGTACTTCCTCAACTTTTGGTGCAATATGACCTACAGCCAGCTGAGCCTTTTCTTCAAACTTTGCCACAGCTACACTTGCGGCACTCTTTAATCTTGATTGCTCCATGGTATGTGTCTTCTCACCAGTGTCAGTGGCCTCCATTGCCTGGTAGCCAATTTCTCTGTGGAGTGGATTGTCTTGTTCGTTGCTTTTTGATCTCGTGTTGAATTTTTTTTCTGTCTGCCACAATTCGTAAAACCAAGAGCATGATAAATCCTTGAAATAGACACGGAAGGAAAACTTATGCTATACTTTTAGCCAGGGCAGAACCCACCCAAAACAAACAACAATCTCAAAATTCTTGTTGTAGCAACATTTTGCAATAGCTAGAGAAGCAACTGGCGCAGAAATGCTCACATTCTCATTTTCTCTTTCGAAATAGGAATCTACCAGCAAAAGGTAGTTGTCAGCTTCTATGTGGGTCCAGTCACCATTGCACTTCTGCGAAACCCACCCAAAAACCCCATACAAAGGGATTCACTTTCCCAAGAATTTATGAAGATATCAGTATAAAATTTTCTCTAAGAAGCCCAGAAGACATGAGCATTCGTTACCTTTAAGAGATCCCTAAGTGCATTGATAATCAGTTTTCTCTTTAAACCAAGCTTTTCCAATGCTTCAACTGCAAGCTTCATCTTGCATTTAGACTCCTCCATGAAGCTGCACGGATTTAGGTAGTAACACTGGAGTTACTTAACCAAACATTCAGACAAACACATTTCCAATTCTCAAAAAATTCAGCAACTACATTCTAAAGGATATCTCTATTCCAACCAGACGCACCGTATCAATACTCATCACTAGAGTGTTATTTATTATTTACTATGAAACGGTCAAATGTGCATTGAAACTATGCCAGGATAAAACAATATCATACATGAGGCTAACTAAAATATCTGAAACACGGATAACGCAGGAAATCCAAGCACTCCCAACTTGGAGTGGCCAACAGAAGCATCAAAACCAAGCCTTCCAAAAACAGAAATCAATCACGTATGGCCTGGAAAACCTACCCAACGCCGAATTCCTCCACCGATTGCCAGTGCATCTCACCAATCCTCCGGGAAGGATTTCCAGATGGGCTTCAGCATTACGATACTTCAACACTTTGAAAGAAAAAGGCAGTTATTCTTGGGACGCGGCTTCTGCTGCAACCAATGAGTGTCCATTCACAAGCAATTGCTGCTGATCCAGCAAACCGAACGTATATGTGCTCACTCTCATCAGCAGTCTTGGCTTGCAAGCCTTGCCTTGAGGCTGGAGGCTTCCTTGCTCGCGCTAGCAGTTCATCTTACACACACACACACACGCACATGCGCGGAAAGAGCTTCCATTTCCTTTATAGACTGAGAGCCTTAAATGCATACAAAGACGCTTTTATATATTTGTATATACAACTGCTCGCTCTCTCTCTCTCGCTCGCTCGCTCGCTCGCTCCCGCTTTCTCTCTTTTTCTTTCTTTCTTTCTCTTTGGTTTGATGGATCACACGGGAAGGCTCAATGTCAAAGTGGGAAGATTTTTTTTTTTTAGGTTTTTTGGTATTTTTTTCATTGCAGTTTTTTGTTTTTTTAGGGTTTTTTTTGGCAAATTTTCATCTGCAATTTCTGTTTCGCTTTCTTTTTTTAAAAAAATTACGCTTTTTTTTTCGAGTTTTTTAATTTATTTTAATCTTCCCATTTTTCGCCCAAAGCAAAAAAGAAAATTTTAAAAAAAAAATCATGATGAAACATGCACGTGGACATCCAACGATGGGGTGCCACTATGTGGCGCCTATCATTGGCTGTCCACATGCACATTTCATCATACCTTTGTCCACTTGAAAATTATGACAAAAATGCTCACAAAAAATTTTGATTCTAAATTTACATGAACGTAATGGATACTTCTTGACTATTATGCCCATTTTTTGGGCTCCTTAAAAAGTAGAATATGTCACTGTTTTTTTTATAAATTGATGTCCATTCGAGCCTACGCGTCAGGCGTCGAGCATCAGACTGCCACGTGGCAGCGTCCGAGTAGCTACAAAAAGTCAAATTGGTCATTATGCTTCATAATGAGCATGTATAAAAATTATGACAGAAAAAATGCTCACAAAAAAGTTTGATTCTAAATTTACATAAACATTGTGATGCTAGAGGTGCCTCCAAAAATACAAAATGAAATCTAAGCACTTCTAAATTCACATCAAGATTGTGCTTTTGGAGGTGCCTCCAAAATACAATCTAAGCATATGGGGAATGGTCTCAAACTTGCCTTTGTGCACCAATGAGTGTTCTTTTTGGTGACCTTACAAAATGGCCTCAAAATTTTGGCAAGTCTCACAATCCAACTGCTACGAATCCCTTCTCGTGCATACTATTCTTTGTGAAAACAATTTCATGGACTTGACGGTTTATAATATGCCAAAAAAAATAGGAAAGGTCACTGAGATTTCATAATTTGTCTTTTGATGTTTCAAGCAACATCCTCATAATAGATATGTTAGAAAGTTCACACATTTCAATGAACGGGCGCACAAAGATTACTAAACTCATCATTTCCGTAATGGAATCTTCCAACGGAGTTAGGTCATTTGGCTAGCTTGGAAACAAAGGTACATAATTTCCTGTAGGATCTCACACTTTGCATTATTCAATGCTCAAAATATACACAATAATTTTTCAAGTTAATCTTGCAATATTGTTTCAAAGTAATTGTGTGAGAACGTGTGAAATTCCATTCAATGCCAAAATAACAATAAATTTAAGCTCAAGCATAGAGCACTTAGCATTTTTTTTGGCACAAACATGCAATATTAGGCCTAAGCTAACACATGAGCACAAGGATGTAAGCTAATAACACATGAGAACAAGGCTCTAAACATGTTACCAAGCACAGTAGGTTGTAGAAGTTTATCTTTTCCCATTGGCCTTCGCCATTTCTTTCTATACAACCAAAATCCATGGAAGAAATTGACAACTCAAGTTCATTGTACAACCACTTGTGCCATTGATTTGGTTATTGTGACATGGTTTTGACATTTTGCGAGTTTTTGATGAGGAATGAACGATGAGAAATGACCTAATCTCCTGATGGAGAGAAGGATGGGAGAGAGAAATAGAGTGCGGAATAACTCCCCTGATATGGGCTGCTACTAACTACCAGCAAGAACGATCTCTTGGTATCAGCGTAGAGATTGTAAATGCCAAACAAAATCACAACTCCTACGTTCACGATAGGACCGCTAAAATAATTGTGTGTCCAAAGAAATTGTGAGCACATCCACCGAAGAGGATCGATAAGAATTACTGATAATCAGTTTTAGTGTGAAGGTTCAATATAGAATTTAAAATGATGGTACAGAAAGATAGCGATTGTTCCTCAGGCGTCAAAGACAGTCATCATCTGATCAAATTATGAGGAGTCGGAGACGTCCGTGATTTGATCAGACTGAGTGAACGAGCTAAGACAAGTAAATAGAAGAGTGCAATCAATCACAACACGTATATATCTACGTTAGACACATACATGAAAAAAAGTTGCTTCTATATTACACTGAATGCTTGTCATGGAGCAAGAGCAACATAAATGGTTATAGCCTGAAAAGTGACGTAACTCAGATGCAAATCTTCCGCTCTGTTGCATGCGGCTAAATGAGAGCTGGAGATGTATTTATACACAACAACCTTGTTATTTCAAGAACTGTTTAACTAATCTATAATCACAAAACTAGTTTAGTTTAAACTATGTACTTGATCGTGAAATATTGTACAACGGCATTTGTACAATGTGTATAACAGTCCAATGACTCGAAGTCGTTGAAATGGTGAAGTTTGTCGCATAGTTCGCATTTCTAGCAAACTTTGGACGACTTCGGTCGCATACTTCAGGTTTTCCAGAAGTAGTTGGAACGATCGATCTTCAAAGTAAAAACCATCTGTATAATACTTTGCATATTTCCGAAGTAATTAAAACTGCCAATCATTGAAGTAAAGTGGACTTCTCGCAAACTTCACATTTTTTGGAAGTTGCTAAGTGACTTCGCATTCCTAAAATGGTTGGAATCTTAAGTATAACACTTTTGTCGAAGTCTTCGTATTTTTCGCCTTCTGGAAAAACGCGAACTGTGCAAAAAATAGTTCATTTCTGCAGATTGTTTCGAAAACAGTTCATTTCTGCAAACTGTTTGAAAACAGTGATTTGATGGTTAAAGTCATAAAAAATGGCCAGGTCTTCAATGTTCTTCAAATACTTTGACACTCAAATTTAGAAAAGAATAGGAATGGCTACTCTTTAGTGTCAGAAATTGTGAACTCCTGCAACTTTGCCGCGACACGAAGCGAAGCAACACGAAGCGAAGGACGAATGGCGAACAATTCACGAAAGTCAACATACCTCGAAAACCCTATGACACGAAGCGAAGCGAAACTCGAAGGTCTAATGATTCGCAAAAGTCAAACATGCCTCCAAGACCAAAAGACACGACACGACACGAAACGAAAAGAAAACGAAAGAAAATCTTTCGCGCTGCCAGCTGGCAGCTCAACGGGCGTGGAGTCTTAAACTTCACGCTTAGCTGAAACAATTAGTGATAACAGAAAATAACTGACTAGTTGATTAGCGTTATCTACTCTTGTAGTTCTCTGTTTAGTTATCTTGTAAACTCCAGAGTGGAGATATAAACAAAATTCTGGATGAACAGAATACACACTGAGAAGAGTGTGAGAGTAGAGTAGAAAAAAAAAAGAATAGAAAAAATAGAGGAGAAATAGTTGTGCATGAAAGTCTGCCAACGAGCAGAACACAGTGAAAGAGCAAAGTGTCAGACTGCCAATGAGTGAGACACTGATCATCTCGCTCAAAAAAATTCAAACTAATAATAGAGTTGCTCTCTCTTGTCCATCTCCTTGTTTTTCGTTGTCTTGATTGCTAGAAAGATTTCTGTTCTGTGATCTGTAGTCACGTGTCTAGGATCTTGCAGGCTTCCGCATTAAGAAAATTAAAAAAAAAAACAAATATGTTCGTTAAACAAAACAGTTCGTGACATGGTATTAGAGCACTCAGGTTACCATGATATGATATCAGAGCAGTGAAATTATCACTATTGATATATGAACAATGATTTTCTAGGCAACACAATATGGCTACAACGATCCAGACAAGAATAGCAATCAGTCTTGATGGCACAAACTACAGGATATGGAAATTCAAAATCAAAATACTTCTGAAGGGCGAAGGCATCTGGTCGGTGACCGAACTCTCAGAGGTGCAGCCTCCAGAGGGAGACCCGAGGAGAGCTGAATGGATTAGAAAGGATGAGCGTGCAATGGTGATCATCATTTCGTCCATCAACGAAGATCTACTCATGCAGATTGAAGACTACAAAAGCAGCCATGCAGCATGGGAAAGATTAAAACATAAGTACAAAGTGAAGATTGCAGCCTCAGTGATGCATTTTCACAATCAGCTGCAATCCATATGATGGGATGACAACCAGTTGAACCAGCACGTTGAGAAGATCATGACGATCTTCGCTCAACTCGTTGCATCATGACAAGAGCACCATGTCCCAGCACCACAACAACTGATGTACTTCATGAAGTCTCTATCTACGTCCTATCAGCCGTTGAGAATGCTCATACTGAGTCTACCAGCCATGACATTCGACAAAACAATCAGTGTTGTCGCTGATGAGAAACTGATGAGAGACGAGGGAGAAGAAAGCAATGATCAAGAGAAAGCTCTCTTCACGAAAGGAAAGAAGAAGAACAAGAACAAACCCAGATTCGACAACACAAAGTATTCGAGTCAACAATCTTCTTTATGTGATCACTGCCACAAACCAGGACACATAGCCAACAAATGTTGGTTCAATCCTACAATACCATGCACACACTGCAAGAAGGCCATTTTGAATATGATTGCAGATTCAACCCAAAAAGAAAGAACAAATATGAGAAAGCAAATGTTATAGAGTCATCAAAAGATGCAGATAGAGGTGATGAAGCCTTCACAATACTTGATGAAGCTTCAACGAGCTTCATTGAACAAGACTACGATGTAGTCATTGATTCAAGAGCAACATCACACATCATCTGCAACAAGAAAATCTTGATCGACTTCAGAGAACTCAAAAACAATAGAGCAGTGATTCTAGATGATGGGAGCAGACACGATGTCAAAGGCATCGGGACTCTACAGTTGCGAACACTGTCAACTCAAGCAGAACTGCCAGGAGCACTCTACGTACCTTCACTGAGAAAAGATCTGCTATCAATCTCCAAGATGGCAGATCTTGAAATTCGAGTTTTATTCAATGGCAATACATGCCGCATGTGAAAGATTCAACTAGTTTCATCACATTTTGCAATATTTCCATATTTGGCATATTGAGGCCAAAACTTGTTTTAGACTTAGAGGTTGACTTTTCAAAGTTCATTAGTCTAAATTTCATTTAAATAAACACTTTTTGAAAGTGTGGGAAAGATAGAATGCGAGTTTGAGTAGATTCAATTTGAATAAGTTGGGTACATTGAATCTAGACCCAAAATTGGTAGGGTTAGCATTTTGGTGGGAAAGCCAAGTGGCCAAATAGGGTTTGGACCTGCTATAAAAGGATGTAGCTCGTGGAGAGAGTCATCTTCTCTCTTCTCTATCTCATTTCATGCTTATACATGGTTCTCTTGGATTCTACTATCCATTGGTGCACTATTTTGGTGATTGCTTGCAATTCTATGTGTAAAATGATCTATATTTGCTATTTTTGGATCCACAAGCTTGCTGGTTTTGTACGGACAGCCATAGTACATAATCATTTCATTCAAGTTTGATCAAGTTCTATTAGTGTTTGCATCTCAAATTGTGTGTAGATGCTGATTTTTCTACATTGGTGAAATTGGTAGTGTATCTCTCTTTCTAACCAAAGATCATTCAAGTAGATTGGATCTTAAGGATCTGAAATCTTTCACATGGTATCAGAGCTTGTGTTTCAGGTTATGAAGGAGGAAATCAGATCTATCAATGATTTGGTGAAGATATCAAGTCTAGAGCATGCTAGAGAGGATTCTACACCAAAATCGGATTTTTTGCTTTTGTAGATTGGATCTTTTGTAGATCAAAACACTAAATAGGTCAATATACTTGTTCAATTCCATTTTTTGAATTCACATGCTAGATTTGGCCAATTTTTGGATCATTGGTTCAGTCTAAGTGGTGGCTTATAGATTGCATATCAAATTTTCAGCATTTGCATGTAGATTTGGAATAGTCAATTTATTGTGATTTTGTCAAAACCCTAATTTTGATTGGATTCAAGTAGATTGGATCTTAAGGATCTGAAATCTTTCACACCGCATGATCGAGAAAATGACAAACAAGTTGTTGACAGTTGGATGTAGAGAAGGAAATCTCTACCAAGCCAAGATAATCAACAATTCTGATAGCATATTAAATGCATCAAAAAATGAAGATCAACTCTGGCATAGGAGAATGTATCATCTGAACATGAGGAGCCTGTATGACATGTGCAAGAAAGACATAGTCATAGGTATGAAGATATCAAGACCCGATACTGAGTTCTGCGAAGCCTATCACAAAGGCAAACAACATCGGAGTCCATTCACACATGAGAAAAAAAGAGCCAAAGAAGTTCTTGAGCTCGTCCACTCAGATGTTTGTGGACTGATGAAAGTGGATTTGCACTCAGAATCGAGGTATTTCCTGACGTTCATAGATGATTACATCTGGATGACTACAATCTACTACTTGAAGAAAAAATCTGAAGTGTTTGAGTCTTTCAAGAAGTTTGTGGCATTTGTAGAGCGGCACACCTGAAAGAAGATTCAGATCATCAGATTTGACAATGGAAGTGAGTACAAGAGCACAGAATTTTCAAAATTTAGCCAGGAACAAGGGATAGAGCATCAGTTCACTCCTGCGTACACACCAGAATATAATGGTGTCGTAGAAAGAAGAAACAGGACACCAGTTGAAGGAGCCAGATGCATGATGGCACAAGCTCGATTGCCAAGTCAATTCTGGACTGAGGCAATAGCTGCAGCAGTACACCTGTAGAACAGATCAACAACGACAGTGCTAGAAAATAAGACACCGTACGAGATATGGACAGGTCAAAAATCTGATTTGTAATACGTATGTGTGTTTGGATGTGCAGCATATAAGCACATTCTATGAAGAAGATTGTTTCAAGTAGAGATGTGAAGTTCGATGAGTCCACATTCCTTGGACTAAAAGATGAAAATGGCCATGAGATCTTCACACTGCTGCCAATTCAAGAGGGAGATCGAGGACAGACGTCAAATCAAAATGTTGAGCCATAGACTCCAGAACAGCAAGAAACAAAAGATCAACTCCACGAACAAGAAATGTTCGAGCAGCAACAAAACGAACCAAGAAGGTCAACAAGACAAAGAAGATCTCAGATCGATACGCTGACAATCTTTAGTGGAGCGAAGACATGCAATTCGAGTACTGCAGCTTCACTGTAGAGCCAACAACATATCATGAAGTTGTCCAGAGTCTAGAGGGAGAATTCTAGAAGCAAACAATGTCAGAGGAGATCGAGTTGATGAGGCGAAATGAGGCATGGACACTAGAACCACTACCAGAAAACAAAAAGATCGTTGACTGCATGCGGGTGTACAAAAAAAAAATAAAATCAAATGACATTGTTGGCCATTACAAAGCAAAGCTTGTCCCGAAGGGCTACACACAAAGATATGGTGTTGATTAATTCGACACATATTTGTCGATGGTCAATATCACAAGCATACGACTGCTCCTTGCATATGCTACACAACACAATTTGGAAATTCACCAGATTGATGTAAAGACAGCCTTTCTCCACGGAGATCTAGATGATAAACTCTTCATGAAGCAACCTAAAGGATTTGAAGACCCTGACAATTGACAATATGTCTGCTGGTTGCAGAGATGCATTTATGGTCTAAAGCAGACATCGTGAGCTTGGTACAAGAAGCTTGACAGTCTACTGAAGTCTCTAGACTTCAATCCTACACAACCAGACTATAATGTCTACATAAAAAGAGTAGGAAAAGATTTTGTGATACTAACTATTTTCATGGATGATTCTCTTATGATAGAAAACTCCTTGATGCACTCAAGGACACGAAGAGTCGGATTTTTGAAAATTATAAAATCATAGATCTAGGAGAAGCAACAAAATGCCTCAGGTTGGAGATCAAAAGAGATCGAATAAAAACAAAATGCATTTGAGTCAGTCTGAATATGCCAGAAAAGTGCTGAAGCAGTATCACATGATGGACTGCAAAGAAAAAGCTACACCAATAATAGCTGGAGCCAAGTTGATGAAGCAGGATTGCCCAAAAAAAGAAGGAAAAAAAACACAAGATGGAATGTATACCCTACCAAAATCTAATTGGTAGTCTGATGTACCTTACAATTTGTACCAGACCTTATCTAGCTTTCTCCGTTTATGCTTTAAGCCAATTCTCTTCCAATCCTGGCATGGCACATTGGCAAATGACAAAACGAATCCTACAATATCTAAAGGGTACCCAAAATATGAGATTAAGCTACAGAGCAGGAAACGAAAGAAAAGGATTCGAGCTGCACCACTACAGTGATGCAAGCTGGGCGAGTTGCAAAGATGACAACAAGTCCATAATTGGAGGATGTTCAATAGCGTGCGGAGCAGCAATAAGCTGGATATGCAAAAAGCAAACCTTCGTAGCTCAATCCTCATGCGAAGTTGAATACATCGCAGCTTTAAAGGTGGCGAATGAGGTAGTTTGGTTGCAGATGATGCTGGAGGCAATTGGAATACCACAAGGAGGACCATGCATGATGATGATGGATTCTTAGAGTGCCATTTATCTGTCCCAGGATCATGTCTTCTATTCAAAGACAAAACACATACCTCTAAAGTACCATCACATTCGAGATTTATCTCGAAAGGAGAGCTCCAGGTCCAGTACATAAAGTCTGAAGACATCATTGTAGATTTGCTCATGAAGCCGCTCAACAAGCCACTCTTCACAAAGCGAAGAATGACAATTGGGTTACACATGCAAAATTGCAAGGTTCAAGAGGGAGTGTCAAAAATTGTGAACTCTTGTAACTTTGCTGCGATGTGAAGCGAAGCGACACGAAGCAAAGGACGAATGACAAACAATTTGTGAAAGTCAACGTACCTCAAAAAGCCTAAGAATGAAGCGAAGCAAAACTCGAAGGTCGAATGATTCGCGTAAGTCAAACATGTCTCTAGGACCAAAAGACACGACACGACACGAAATGAAAAGAAAACGAAAGAAAATCTTTTGCACTGCCAGCTGGCAGCTCAACGGGCGTGGAGTCTTAAACTTCATGCTCATAAAAGTCTGCCAACGAGCATAACACAGCGAAAGAGTAGAGTGTCCGGCCACCAACGAGTGAGACACCGATCATCGTGCTCAAAAAATTCAAACTGATAATATAGTTGCTCTATCTTGTTCATCTCCTTGTTTTCCATTGTCTTGATTGCTAGAAAGAATTCTGTTCTGTGATTTGTAGTCGTGTGTCTAGGATCATGTACACTTCTGCATTAAAAAAATTCAAAAGAAACAAATCTGTTCGTGAAACAAAACAATTCACGACATTTAGTCCAATGATGAAGATCAGCCGAAAGGTCGATGTAGTCATCCTTCGAGTAGTTCGGTTGTTTCAGATCCTGTGTAAAGTTGCAGGTGTCAAACTGCTTTGCGAAAACCCGTGTATTTTACTAGGTGTTATTTTGCACACAGAATGAGAGTAGTTTTGCAAGTTTTGTAGTCTGTGTTAAGAAACACCACTAATTGTGTAGAATAACAAAATAGAAAACTATAATATCTGCAAGTATCAGATGAGCAGACATAAAGCCTAAAGAGATTGCATCTGATCCTAGATCAATGATCGAAAAATGTGTAAGAAGAATCTTGAACAAATTCTATCACCGAGGAGAAAACTGTGAGCTTAATTTTCAATAGTCCCCCTTAAGGTCACGGTTGGTGCCTTGAGTGTCTTCGTCAGGTTTAGCATGTTGAAGAACTTCTGATGCTTGATCTTGGGAAGAGCTTTGGTGAATATGTCTGTAACCGTTTTGGATGTGGAGCAATATTGAAGGATCACTTGTCCTAAGAGAACTTTTTTTTTCGAATGAAATGATATTGGATTTCAATGTGCTTTGACTTGCCATGAAATCTGAGATTTGGTGACAGTGAAATACAACTCATATTATCACACAGAATGGTAGTAGGCTGAAACTGAGTGTGATGTAAATCATGAAGTAATAATCTGATCCAGATAAATTCTTTTGAAGCTTTGACATCTTGCGATGTATTCTGATTCGATTGAAAGCACCACTAATTTCTGCTTTCTTGAATTCCATGAAATTGGTCCCCCTGCTAGAAAGAAGCAAAATCCGGAAGTGGATTTTCTAGTAGAGACATTTCTTCCCCAATATGAGTCGGAGTAGCCTTGAAAAAGCATTGGGTCAATAGCATTTCCATCATAGCATAAAATGTGATCTAAACTTCTTTAATGTATTTCATCACTCTCTTTAATGCTTTTCAATGTAAGATCCTAGGATTAGACATGAATTGACTTAATGCAGTGATAGTGTATGTTAGATCTAGTCTAGTGCATAGCATGGCATACATTAAAGATCCTATTAGTGAATGACAAGGATACTTCGAGAAGTCGAGTATCTCACTTTTGGTGTCCACATATGAAGGTTTAATCAATACCTTAGCTGGATCCATTGGCATATCAATTGGTTTGCAATCAGCCGTGTGAAGTTTTTCTAGAATGTTCTCTAGATATTTCTGCTGGCTAAGATAAACTTTCTTATGTAATCTATCTCTAGTGATGTGTATTCCTAATAATGAATGAACAGTGCCTAGATCAGTCATGTTGAATTCTTTTGACATATCACTCTTAGTAGTGTGCACAATAAGAATGTGTCGTTAGACAGAATAAATACATCATCTACATATAGAGCTATGTGAACTAAATTGACACCTATGTATTTGGAATAAACATTACAGTTAGTTGAATTTTTGCAAAATCTAATTGAATGAGATAAACATTGATTCTTTTGAACCAAGCCCTTGCAGCTTGTTTCAAGCCATAGATTGCTTTGTGCAGCTTGCACACTTTGTGCTCTTGGCCTTTGACTTCGAATCCTTCGAGTTGGAAGGTGTACAGCTCCTATTTGACATAGTCATTGAGAAAGGCTATTTTGACATCCATTTGATGCATTTCGAGGTCTTTCATGACTGCTAATGCAATGAGAGTCCTGATTGATTGCATTTTGACAACAAGATTGAATATTTCTGATAATCCACTCTCTGCATTTGAGTGAATCCTTTAGCCACCAACCGTGCTTTCCATTTTGCAATGGAACCATCAGAGTTGATCTTCTTCTTGAAGATCCACTTGGTGTCGATGACTCTTCTATGAGTGGGAAAGTCGACCAGTGTTCAGGTCTGGTTTGTCAAAAGTGAGTTGTACTCACTTTCCATTGTTTCTTTCTACTTCACAACATCCTTAGAGTCGATTGCTTCGGCTAGGGTCTCTAGATCTCTACATGAAGTCCAAAAAGATTGAGGTGTATACCTCTCAGGAACTAATTGGATTCTCAAGGATCTTTGAACATTAGGTTGACCAAATTAGAATGGTGTTTTCGATTTTCTCAAGCTGGCTTGATCTAGTCTTTCGACTAGCGTTGTCGACTGCTCGGCTTATGTGAAAGACCTCTCCTCCTTGTATACCTCCAAGGAAAGAGTCTCCAAGCCTACTAGCACACATCCTGGAACATGACATGTGGCAACCATACAGGTCCACAAGTCATTACTCAAGTCAATCGGCCCAGTCAACGTTCAGTTTTAATTGGGTTTGGGACCCAAGAGAGTTGGGTCCCTAACATTCCCTCCCCCTTCAAAGATCCCTCTTCTAAGAAAGGAAATATGAGAATCTCAATCTAAGGTCATGCTCATTTTTCCAAGTATCCTCATCTTCGGAGCTTCCTTTCCAATGAATCAAGTACTCAGTTACCTGCCGGTTTCTGAGCCCACGTTGACATACATCAATAATGGCCTATGGTTTCAAAGGTATAGAGGATGTCTGGTCCTCAAGCTTAACTAGGTCCTCTTGAAAAATCAAGTCATCCTTTTAAACGATTAATGTAAAAGACTGGATAAACCTTGACACACCTTGAGAGAGTTCTAGTTGATAGGCATTCAGATTGAGTTTCCTTATAATACGAAAAGGCCTAGCATAACTAGGTGATAAATTAGGACATTTTTCAGTCTTTAATACCTTAGAATCTTTTGAAATTCTAAGATATACCCAAACTCCTTCCTCATAGACCCTAGGTTGTCGCTTTTGATTAGCATAGTATTGGGCTCTATCCTGAGGCATTTTTAGATTGTCGTGAGCAACAAGCAACACTTCCTGCATATCATGCAGGAAATCAACCGTTGATTTAACCTTAAGGCTTTTGAGGCCAACAGAGATGGAACTCTAGGCTGGAAACCATACATCAAAGAAAATGGACTAAAATCTGTCGCTGAATGCTTTGCGCTCTCAATCATTGGAAGATACCTTTTCCAATCCAACTGTATTCTGGAAACATATGCTCGAAGCATGTCTTCCATAGACTGGTTTGTCCTCTCTGTCTGTCCATCCGATTCAGGATGATCACTAGACCCTAGACTTAAGGTGGTCTCTAATTTTTCAAAGACCACCTGCCAAAATTTGCCAGTGAACTTAGAATCTTGATCATTAACAATGTCATTCAGCAAACAACCATAACAACTTTTCCACGAAAAGTTGAGCAAGTTCAAAAGCTTTGACAGTTTGCTTAGTTGGAATGAATTGCACCATTTTAGTTAACTATCAGCTATAACCCAAATAGCATCAGTTTGCTTCCCCATCTGGTAGCCCAACCACAAAATCCATGGAAATACTTTTCCACTTTCTTTTGGGAATTTCCAAAGGAAGTAACAAGCCAGAAGTCTTTCAGCTTTATTAACCTGACATTGTCCGCACTTGTGAACATATGCCTCCACTTGACCCTTTAGATTTATCCAATAAAAGTTTTTTTTTATTAGCTCAAGTGTCCTTTGTGAGCCAAGGTTGTTGGAAATTAAGTCCACAGTTGTCTCCTTGGTGAATAATAACTTTTACCTCAAGATTATTCCTACACATTTATTGATCTCTAATCTAGGATCAGATGAAACCTATTTTAGATTCAATGTCTGCTCATCTGATACCTGCAGGAATCACAACTCGGATAGCCAAACCATTTGAAGAACGTCTACAACGGGCTTCTGGCTGATCTCCAGCAAAGGGTAACCAATCCTATCATATTTCAAGTTCAGATGTTAAGTTTAATAATTTGAAGATCATTGAAGACTTGGCCATCTTCAATGACTTCCAATAATTAGCGTCTAGAACAAGTCTGCAGGAATACACTATATTTCGGCACAATCTACATAAATGAACTATGTTTTGACACAATCTGCTTTTTTGCATTGTTCTCGAAAAAAAATGCAAAACTCGCATAGTTCAACAAGTCAACTATTTTATGGCAATTTTGGCTTTTTCGTATTTTTTCGAAAAATGCGGAATAGCAGTTACTTCAAGAAAATGAACTGTTTTCGGCACCTTGGGCCTTTGTCGCATTTTTTCAAAAAATGCGAAATGACTGTTCACCCAAAATTAAATTGTTTTATGGCACCTTCGGCCTATTTTTTGCATAATCTCGAAGTGAGAGAAAAATCCCGAAGGTGGTTTATTTTCAACAAGGAACGTTCCCAGCCACTTCCAAAAATACGAAGTGAGAGAATTTGCAATGTCCTCGTCCGCATCAACATTTCCAACTTGTTGACCATGTACACATTGTACAGTTGTCATCATAAGCCAAATACTTCCAAGTACAATGACTTGTCTAATTAGATGACAAACATTTATTGTAATTAATACATGGATGCAATCTATAAATAGATCATCCCAGCACACTCTATTTGAGGCTCCGTCCATGAGATGAATGATTTTGAGCCTCCTAGTTACGCCATCATTCTGGTTGTAACTGTCATTGTTGTGCTTCAATGTAATATAACAACAATACACTTTTCTATATGTGTATAATATAGATGAATGGCTTATTGTGATTTGAATGCACTTTACTTCTGCTTTACCATGCTCATTTACTCACTTTGATCAGAACACGGACATCTACGACTCCTCAGTTTCTGATCAGACGATGGTTGTCCTTGATGCTTGAGGGATGTGCATTATTTTATTGCACTATCACTCCATTTCAGAACTGAACTTCTCATTGAATCTAGTATCCAGTAATACCTCAAACCATTTCTAATCTCTTCGGTGGACTGTACTCATTTTTTTTTTGTGAGTATGAACTAATTTATAAGATTTTGTTGGGCATAGAGTGCTTGAGCTGTGACTACACTTAGCATTAGCAATCTATTAGACTGTTTTTGCATCTAGCAGCCCATTATAGCGGGAGAGCTGCTTCGCAAATAATCCTACTCCCTTCTCCGTTCGCATTTGCCATACTCCCTTGCCCCATCAGATTGGTATCAGAGCGTAGCTCATATAAACCAAGAGATTAAGTTTGTTCCATTTGTATTATTGTTAACATGTCTCATATTGGTAACTCTTCGTCATCATCCAACGAGATTAGATTCACTGACAAGTTCAATGGATCTAACTTCTATATCTGAAAGTTAAAACTCCGGATGATGTTGATAGATAAAGATCTTTGGGATGTAGTAGAAGGCGCTGACCTGAAACCAGAAGATGGTGATCAAGCAAAGGCATGGAAGATCAAAGATCAGAAAGCCTTAGCATGTATCACACTTGTGAAAAATACAGATCCTAAGTGGATCTAAACTCCAAGATCATTGGCTTGAATGCTTGCACTCCAAACTACATAAGCTAGGAATTGGCAACACATTCTATGCTACCTAGAATGCAAAGAACTTGATCAAAAAGCATTTATCACAAATGGAAACTTCCATAAACATCAAGTGCGGCCCAAAATAGCATTATACAGTCCATAATACATCAGCCTACCACTTTTGGAAAGCACCTAAGATCATACACAATAGCTTGAAGACAATACACACAACAATGCTCTCAATGGAGGAAGAAACAATGACAATGATCTATTGATCTCAATGAAGCATACAAAAGGTTTCTCCAACCTGTTCTCCACGACTTCCCTACTATTTATGGATGAGGAAGATGACTCTCTCTCCTCTCTCTAGAAGGTACTTGACCCTAGATATTTCCTATATAGGAAAAATAGCTAAAAATGGCTTATATGACCAAAATACATCAAAATGGTCTCATTTTGAAGGGTATGAAGTTTGACACTTCATCATACTGAAAAAATACAGTAAATAAAAACATTGTGGCCTGGTTCACACGTGTGAAACTCCAGAACCAAAACTATTTACAATTTTAGCCAATTTAGGCCTCAAACTAGCTAGGAAATGTTGACAATTTTCACACTCCCTCTTCAACATTGGATGCTAGTTTCAACATAGTCTTTGAGCACATTCCAAGATTAGATCTATGCATTAAATATAGGTCCTTTTCCAATGGTTTGGTGAAGATATCAGCCACACACTCCTTTGAAGAGACATGTTGAAGCTCCACCTCTTTGGCAATGACTTGATCTCTCACAAAATGGTGAGCAATCTCAATGTGCTTGCTCCTTGCATGAAAAACAGGATTGCTTGCCAAGCTTTGGGCTGAAAGGTTATCACAAAGTATGATTGGAGTCTTCTCTGGTTCCAGCAAGTGAAGATCCAATAACATCCTCTTGATCCAAAGAATCTCCTTGGTGCATGTTGTTAATGCCTTGTACTCGGCTTCGGTGGAAGATAGAGAGATAGTTGGTTGCTTCTTTGATAGCCATGAGACCACTCCATCTCCAAGATAGATTGCAAAGGCACTTGTTGACTTCCTATCCATTTGATCACCTGCAAAATCTGAATCTGAAAATCCACAAAGGTTAGGTGTAGTACCTCCATACAAGATGCCAAAATCTCTAGATCCCGAGATGTATCTAAGTACTCTCTTTCCTAGCTTCCAATGAGCCTCACTAGGATCTTGCATAAATTGACTTAGTTTACCAACCACAAAGCTTAGATCAGGTCTTGTGATGGTTAACCATATAAGAGATCCTATTAGCTTTCTATAGAGAGTAATGTCCTTGAAGGATCTTTCATTACTTCTTGTAGTTAGCTTTACATTTGATTCCATAGGAGTAGAAACAACTTTACAATCTTCCATATGAAACCTTTTTAGAATAGAGTTAACATACTTTTCTTGACATATGAATGTAGATTTAGAAGTTCTAATAATCTCTATTCCTAAGATATAATGAAGTTTACCAAGATCTTGAATTTCAAACTCTCTTTTGAGTGCCATCTTGATTTCATCTATATCTAGATTGTTACCACCACTTAAGATAATGTCATCAACATAGATCAAAAGTAAAGTGATATCATTTTCATTCAATCTAAAGTAGAGAGAATGATCATACTCACTCATAACAAAGTTTTGAGAAAGTAAGAAGGAATTGAGCTTAGCATACCAACTCCTTGGTGCTTGCTTTAGCCCATACAAACTCTTTTGGAGATAGCACACATGATTAGGCTCATCATGTGAAACATAGCCCTCGGGTTGCTCCATGTAAATATCTTCTTCAAGATCACCATTCAAGAAGGCATTAGTAACATCCATTTGCCACATATCCCAATCATAAAGAGTTGCAAGAGAGATTAGGATTCGAATAGTTACCATCTTTGCCACGGGTGCAAAGGTCTCATCATAGTCAATACCATATTCTTGAGCATACCCCTTTGCCACCAACCTTGCCTTGTACTTGTTGATTGATCCATCTTGATTTGTCTTGATCTTGAAGATCCACTTACAACCAATTGCCTTCTTGTCCTTTGGAAGCTTTACCAACCTCCATGTGTTGCTTTTGATGAGTGCTTGATGCTCATGATCCATGGCTTGGATCCATTCCTTCTTTTGAATTGCTTCACCTACACAAGTTGGTTCATCAAAAGAGGTAAGAAAAGCAAGGTTAGAGTTGTCCACCACTTGCTTTCCTTTTTCATCATAGGTTAGCCTTGATGGCTTAGCCCTTTGCCTTTGAGTCTTCCTTGAAGTTTGCTTTGGAGTGGCATCTCCATCTTCATCCAAGACATCTTGCACATCATGATGATTAGTAGGCACATCAACATCAACATCAACAACATTGGAAACATTCTCTTCATGAAAGATGACATCCCTACTTATGACAACTTTCTTTGTAGAAGGAATGTACACTTTGTAAGCCTTGCTTACTTCACTATAGCCAACAAACACACCCTTCTTTGATGAAGGATCTTCTTTAGTTCTATCATCAAGTGTGATATTGACAAAACATGTACATCCAAAGATCCTACAATGCTTGACACTCGGCCTTCTACCATAAAGAACCTCATGAGGAGTTTTACCATCCAAGGAAGCACTTGTCCATCTATTACATAGATAGTTAGCACATGCTAAAGCTTCCCCCCAAAAAGACTTAGCAGGATTAGCATGTAGTCTCATTGCCTTGGCACATTCACAAAGGGTTCTATTCTTCCTCTCGGCCACTCCATTCTGTTGTGGAGTCCTAGGACTAGACATCTCCCTCTTAATCCCATGTGCTATACAAAAGTCTTTGAACCTATTTGAGGTGTATTCCCCTCCATTATCAGATCTTAAGCATTTGATCTTTGTATTGAATTGGTTTTCCATTTCATTCTTGAACTTGACAAATGCAGCAAACACTTCATCCTTACTTTTAAGAAGATAGATCCAAGTATACCTACTAAAGTCATCAATGAAAGTTGCATACATCTTTGCCCCACCATTGCTAGTTGTACTAGAAGAATGAATATCAGAATGCACAAGTTGAAAAGCTTCTTTAGATCTAGAAGTAGATCTAGAATAAGCAAGTCTATGAGATTTGGACAAGGCACAATGTTCACAAACACTATTTTTGCAACAAGACTTTTAGGGAGACCAAGAACAAGCTCTTTCTTTGCCATTACCTCCAAAGATTTGAAGTTGGGATGGCCCAACCTCTTGTGCCAAACTTCTTGGTTTGTCAATTGCTCCCTAGCCATACATCCTTCATGATTAGAGATCACACATGCATCAAGCTTGAAAAGTTTACCATGCCTCCTACCTTGAGCAATCAAGGATCCACATTTACTTATCAAACATGCATCTCCAATGAACTCCACATCAAGTCCTTTGTCAATCATTTGACTTACACTAAGCAAATTCTTAGTGATTGAAGGAATGTACAAAACATTTTCAAGATTTGCTTTCCTATTTGTTGAAAGGGAAATAGGAATAGTGCCTATGCCTTTGATGTCACATTGACCATCATTTGCAGTGTAGATGATGTTACCTTCTCCCTCATAAGACAATAAGGATGTAAAGTATTCCTTATGTCTTGTCATGTGAGATGAGGCTCCACTATCAATCCACCAAGGATCATTATCATCTATGTTGGCTAACAAACTTGAAGTCATAACAAGTGATTCACATGTGTTATGTTCTTCCTCATCTATTGTAAGATTTCCTTGCCTCTCTCCTTGCTCTCTTTTCTTCTTATAACATTCATTTGCAAAATGACCTTTTATCCCACAATAAAAGCACTTGAACTTTGACTTATTGTTCTTAGTAGAAGAGGAAGAGGAAGAGTGATCATCATGATCAAAGTTACCACCTTTGGACCATTTCCCTTTGCCTTTACCTTTGCCCTTGAATTTGCCTTTTGTGAAGAAAGCCTCTTCACCTCCACCTTGCAAGGATGCACCATCAAGCTTTGATTGCAACCTATGTTCTTCAGCCAATAAGATTTCTTGCAAGTCAACCACACTTGGAAAGACTCTTTGAATGGCAAAACTTTGCACAAGGTTAGCATGTTCATTTAGCAAACCATTCAACATAACTTGGACTATTTCACCATCTTTTATGTTCTCATCAATGCATGCTAAATCATCACTTAGGGACTTAACTCTCAAGATAAATGCATGAGCACTTTCACCCTCTCTTTGCCTACTAGAAAATATTTGTCTCCTTAGGGTCAATACCCTAGATGTGGACTTTGATTCAAAGAGCTTCTTTAAGGCATTCCATGCCTCACTTGCACTTTGACACTTTCCAACTTCCTTGAGAAGTTCATTTGTAACATTCATTTTAATGATATGAAGAGCCCTTTTGGCCTTCTTATCAAACCTTTGTTGCTCTTGAAGTGTGAGAGGTCTCTCTTCAATTTCTGCAACTATGTCCATGAGTTCATTCAACTCAAGTAAGGACTCCATCCTCACTTTCCAAGTAGAGTAGTTTGATGAACTCAACCTTTCACTAGACTCTAGCATGATCCCACCATTGGAAGCCATGATTCTAATGTTTCTTCAACTTTTAGGTTTTGTCCTAAAGCACTTAGCACTCACTTTTCTCTCAACAAATGATAGATAAAGAGATCTATGAAGATTTAGGACCCTAAAACACTTCTATCTTGAACCTAGATGGTTTCCAAGCATAGAAAGGAAGATTGAAACACATGCAACACTTTGCACACACTAAGAATGGATTACAAAATCAAACCAACCTGAACACACTCTTGCTTAAGCTCTCAAACTTTCCAGCAAGTGACCAAATCAAGTTATGGTGTGAAGAGTTACTTGCATTCTTAGAAAATACCCAAAACTAGGATGCCAAGATTACCTAGTAATGAACAAACTTGATCAACATATGATCAACACACTAAGATATTGATTCAACCTGTAAAACCACATGTAAACCACACTTCTAAAAGTTTATAAACTCCAACAAGTGATAAATACAAGATTTAGAGGTGAATGAATGAGCACACTTAGTGAATCACAAGACTAGCTTCACTATCTTGTCAAATCTTGGTGTTTAGATGTAGATCTAAGATCACTTCACATGAGAATGTTCCTCAACCTGTTAAGAACCTGAAAACACACTTGCATAATGGTTAACACCTTCCAGCAAATGCTCCAATCAAATTACATAAGGAGAGTTACTTACATGCTCAACAAAGTACACCAAAATTTATGGCAAAATTGATGACAATCTTTACAATATGCTCTTCACAATGGAGCTTACAATATGTTCACCCAAAAAAGGGGATCTTTCATCCAAATGGGAGCTTTGCTCAGCCTTTAGGAGAATTACAACTCACTCAAAAGAGCATTTGTCATCCACTTAAGGAGAAGTTTCATCCACTTAAGGAGAGTGTTCATCCAAGAATGGAGATTGTCAACAATAGGATTGAAAAGAACATTGTTAGTATTGAATATGCACAAGCCTCACAATCACAAATGATTAGGTGTTATGATCTGATCCAAAATAGTTTCTTTTCAGCCTCTGATCTTCAATAGACCTGAAATATGCTTTTGATCCACAAGTTCAACTCACAAAACAAAGGTTAGTAAGATTTGATCAACAAAGCAATGCAAAATCATGCTAGAACTTGATCAAACATCCAAATATCACCAAAAATGGAATACTTACTGTAAATAGAAGCCAACCAGCTCTGATACCATGTGAAAAATACAGATCCTAAGTGGATCTAAACTCCAAGATCATTGGCTTGAATGCTTGCACTCCAAACTACATAAGCTAGGAATTGGCAACACATTCTATGCTACCTAGAATGCAAAGAACTTGATCAAAAAGCATTTATCACAAATGGAAACTTCCATAAACATCAAGTGCGGCCCAAAATAGCATTATACAGTCCATAATACATCAGCCTACCACTTTTGGAAAGCACCTAAGATCATACACAATAGCTTGAAGACAATACACACAACAATGCTCTCAATGGAGGAAGAAACAATGACAATGATCTATTGATCTCAATGAAGCATACAAAAGGTTTCTCCAACTTGTTCTCCACGACTTCCCTACTATTTATGGATGAGGAAGATGACTCTCTCTCCTCTCTCTAGAAGGTACTTGACCCTAGATATTCCCTATATAGGAAAAATAGCTAAAAATGGCTTATATGACCAAAATACATCAAAATGGTCTCATTTTGAAGGGTATGAAGTTTGACACTTCATCATACTGAAAAAATACAGTAAATAAAAACATTGTGGCCTGGTTCACACGTGTGAGACTCCAGAACCAAAACTATTTACAATTTTAGCCAATTTAGGCCTCAAACTAGCTAGGAAATGTTGACAATTTTCACAACACTCAATATGGCCGACTCCCAAATATCTTATGTTACCACGTGCAAGACCTCTAAGGAAGCACTGGACTAAAATCAAGTCTGTATGAGACTCACGATGTAACCACTAGGTTTCACCTCAGAAGGAAGTTCTTTACACTTAGCATGTCTGATTCTACTGCCATCACTTCTCACATCAACAACTTCAAATCTTTAATGGATCAGTTATCAGCTGTAGGATTTATTTTTCAAGATGATGATGTCGTTATGACCTTGCTTTCCTCTCTTCCAAAGTCATATGAACACTTTTATAATGATCTCCACACAGCCTGACATGACTTCTCGCAAGGAATGGTTTACCGAGTATGCAGTTCATAGTAGAGATCAATTCATCTACCTCGGAGATTCAAGCACCATACGCATGGAAGGCAAAGGGACAGTCAAGATCACTTTCAACAATGATCTTTCTATTTATGTCACCAATGTTCTTCACGTACCTCAGTTGTCAAAGAACCTATTGTGAGTTTCTAAGATGACTGATGAGGGCTACACTGTTACTTTCTCATCTGAACAGTGTACAATCTTCGATAAAGATACTACTATGACTACATGCACTAGAGTCAAAAATCTTTACGTACTCTCTAATTCAGTTGCATTAGCTAATATCTCTAATGAAATCACATCTACCTACAAAGTTTTGGGCATAAGCTACTGCCACAGCCTGTTACGTACAGACCAGATCCAGTACCAAAGTCGTCAACAATAAAACTCCTTATGAAGTATGGCATGGACACAAGCCTAGTGTCAGCCATTTAAAAATCTTTGGTTGTGTATGTTTTGTTCATGTTCCTAAACAGCTTAGGAAGAAGCTGGATCATGGGACAAATAAATGTATTTTCATTGGCTATTCTAATGACCATAAAGTTACAGAGTTTGTGATCCATCCACCAATGTAGTATTTGTCTCTAGGGATGTAATTTTTCAAGAACATACATATTATGATTTTAAACAACCATCGATAAATGATGCTATGTCATTTCATCCTATTTTAGGTAGCATGAAATCTTCCAATGATAATGTTTCTTCTACAGAACCTACAGCTACACCTACAGAAGCCGAGTAGCCGACAGTACCTGTCATCAGACCAGACCAAGCCAGCTCGAACAGGTTTGGAGAAATTCAAGAAGAAGCATCATCGCATCCTGGTCAACCAAGCGTCCGTAAATCCTCACGGACTCGGACAGTTCTTGAGAGGTATACACCTCAATAATTTTGGATTTCATCAAAAGAACCAGAGACCCTAGCTGAAGCAATTTACTCCAAGGATGTTGTGAAGTGGCAAGAAGCTATGGAAAGCGAGTACAGCTTGACGAATTAGACCTAGACACTGGTCAACTTCCCTACTCACAAGAGAGTTATTGACAACAAGTGGATCTTCAAAAAGAAGATCAACTCTGATGGTTTCATTGCAAAATGGAAAGCACAACTGGTGGCTAAAGAATTCACTCAAGTCCAAGGAGTGGATTATCAAGAAATTTTCAGTCTTGTCATCAAACTGTAGTCAATCAGGACATTGACTGCATTAGCAACCGCGGAAGACCTCAAAATGCATCAAATGGATGTCAAGACACTACATAAGGCAATCTACTGTCTGAAACAGGCCGCAAGAGCATGGTTTGATAGAATCAGCTCTTACCTCATCTCATTGGGCTTTGCAAACAATTTAGTTGACTGTAACGTTCATTCCAAGCATATACTAGGTACCAATTCAGATAGCTCTTTATGTAGATGATGCATTCCTTTTGTCTAACGACACTTCTCTACTGCACACTACTAAGAGGGATTTGTCAAATGAATTTGACATGACTGATTTAGGAGCTGTTCATTCTTTGCTAGAAATTCACATTACTAAAAATAGACTTCAAAAGAAGGTCTATTTTAGCCAGTAGACATATCTAAAAGGCATTTTAGAAAAGTTTCATATGTTTGATTGCAAACCAATTGATATTCCAATGGATTCAAGTATAGTATTGACTAAACCTACTTGTGCTGATTCTGATAGTGAACTACTCAACTTAGCGAAGTACCTTTATCACTTATAGGATCTTTGATGTATGCAATGCTTTGTACTAGACCAAATTTAGCATACACTGTTAGCACGTTAAGTCAATTTATGTCTAATCCTAGGATCTCTCATTGGAATGCATTAAACAGAGTTATGAAATATATTCAAGAAAGTTTAGATCACATTTTGTGTTATGATGGAAAAGCTATTGACCCACTCGTCCTCTGCGAGACTACTCCGACTCAGATTGGGGAGGAACAGTCTCTAGCAAAAAATCTACCTCAAGGTTATGTTTCTATCTGGCAGGGGGACCAATTTCATGGAACTCAAGGAAACAGAAATCGCAGCATGTTTTTTCGACCGAGGCAAAGTACATCGCAACATGTCAAGTTTCAAAAGAAGCTGTATGGATCACGACTTCCATCACAGTCAGTTCAATGCTATTACCCTTTTGTGTGACAACTTGAGCTGTATTTCACTGTCGCTGAATCCCAGATTTCATGGCAAATCCAAGTACATAGAAATCCAGTATCATATCATTCGGGAGAAAGTGTTCTCAAGGCAAGTGATCCTTCAATATTGCTCCATCAACCGTGACCTTAAGGGAGGTTGTTGGAAACTAAGCCCACAATTGTCTCCTTGGTGAATAATAATTTCTACCTCAAGATTCTTCCTGCACGTTTACTAATCTCTGATCTAGGATAAGATGAAATCTATTTTAGGTTCAATATCTGCTCATCTGATACCTGTAGGAATCACAACTCAGACAACCAAACCATTTGAAGAACGTCTACAACGGGCTTCCGGCTGATCTCCAGCAAAGGTAACCAATCCTATCATATTTCAAGTTCAGATGTTAAGCTCAATAATTTGAAGATCATTGAAAACTTGGCCATCTTCAACGACTTCCAAGAATTAGCGTCTAGAATAGGTCTATAGAAAGACACTATGTTTCAGCACAGTTTGCAGAAATGAACTATGTTTCGACACAGTGTGCTTTTTTGTATTTTTTTTTTAAAAAAATGCGAAACTCGCATAGTTCAACAAGTCAACTATTTTATGGCGATTTTGACTTTTTTGCATTTTTTCAAAAAATGCGAAATAGCAGTTACTTCAAGAAAATGAAATGTTTTTGGCACCTTGGGCCTTTTGTTGCATTTTTTCGAAAATGCGAATTGACAGTTCGCCCAAAGTTAAACTGTTGTATGGCACCTTCGGCCTATTTTTCGCATAATCTTGAAGTGAGAGAAAAATCCCGAAGGTGGTCTATTTTCAACGAGGAATGTTCCCAACCACTTCCAAAAATGCAAAGTGAGAGAATTTGTAACGTCCTCGTCTGCGTCAACATTCCCAACTCGTTGACCATGTACACATTGTGGGCACAGAAACTTTTGCATTGTAGAAAAGTAGCCCATTCCTAATGGAATAATCTCTTAATGTCTTATCCTGATGAGGAGAGATCTTGGAATTCTGCATTCCAAGTTCACCTAGATCTAGAAGTACCTGACTGAGACCTTCAGTCCAGTGGTAAAGCTTCAGTCGATTCGAACATTACTTGCTATCGCAGCTGCCGAAGATCTGGAAGTTCATCAGATGGATGTTCAGACAACATTTCTAAACACACATATACAAGAAGACATCTATATCTATCAATCCAAAGGTTACGTCCTTCAAGGCCAAGAACATAAGGGATGCAAGTTGCAGAAAGCTCTTTGCGGGCTGAATCAAGCTCTGAGGGCCTGGTTCGATAGAATCAATTGTTTTTTGTTGCAGCACGACTTTACTTCAAGTTATGACGTCTCTAATGTCTATCTCAAGCATAGAGGCTCAAGCTATGTTATAATAGCTTTACATGTTGATGACTCCTTGATCATCAACAATTCGAATTAGTTACTGCAAAAGACAAAGTTTGTATGGTCGAAGAAATTTGAAATGACCGATTTAGGCCAAGTGCACTGCCTGCTCAGTATTAAGATAACTAGAGACAGAGAAAACAAAAGGATCGCGATAAGCCAAGAAAAGTATTTAACCAGTGTACAGGTATGGCATTGAAGACTACAAGTCGATTGACTCGTCCGTGGATCCAAGATTCAAGTTGTCGAAGGACATGTGCCCGAAGACTGAAGCATAAAAGAAGGAAATGTGCAAATACCCCTATTAGTCGATAGTCGTGGATTGATCATGTATGCCATGGTCTGCACACAACCTTTGATCTTGCCTATACATTTAGCACACTGTCACAATATATGTCGAATCTCGGCCTACCTCACTAGAAACTCTATTGAGAGCATTAAAGTACATTCAAGCCATGAAACACTATGCTTTGTGCTATAATGGAGATATAGAGGACACTCTAATTCTAAATGCTTATTCATGGGCTAGAGACATGGACACTCGGAGATCCAATTCTAGCTACTTGTGCTTTCTAGCAAGAGGACCCATCTCATGGAATAGTCGAAAGCATAAATGCATTTCTTTGTCTTCCACAAAGTCCGAATATGTCATAGCCACCTCTACAGTAAAGGAAATTATCTGGCTCAGAAGATTGCTCATGGATCTAAACCCACGAACTCACTCTAGAACTAAGCATATTGAAATTCAATTTTATTTTCTTAGAGAAAAAGTTATGAAAAAAAGATGCCGAATTAAGTTACTATCATGTCGATAGTATGTTGATTGGCATTTTGACAAAACCCTTGACAAAGGAAAATCATATTGCCCTAGCAACCATATCAAATTTCATTCAAGGTCCTAGGAGTTAAGCTTAAGGGAGAGTATTGGAGTTTAATCTTTACATTTACTTATACTCGTCTGAATTCATCTCTTGAGTACTCCTATACTATGTAAATATCCACTCTCTACAGCAGTATGCAGTCTTACTCGCATAAGTCGAACAATTTGTGTACACATCAACTTTGAAGCAGAGCAGGATCGACTCGACATACCCGACTCCAACTCCATCGACATTGACTCAAAGGCAAATAGTCGACTTGACTCATTCGACACCTTCGACATCTGTCGACTGTCACCACTTAAAATGGAGCTCTTTCTCTGCTCTATCCAATACAGATTATGCCACCATTCAAACTACCACTATGTAGTAACTGCACCACTTCATGACTGTTACCTACACAATTTACACTAAATGGTACAGTTGTAATTTTCACGACCACCGCAGCTGATGTATGTACACATATATATACAATAAATCAGTCTCAATCAAACATACGGAGATTTATCATCAAAGACCAACAGAAGCGTGAATTAGAGTCCTTTATGAACTCATTGTATCAGACTATTAGATTCCATACAATCAAACATCACTAGAGAGAGAGAGAGAGAGCAATTTAAGAAGTAGAGAGTTATTACTCAATATGTAACCAATGTACTAGGATCACATCATATAGCGCATTAATATTGTGAACCATTCTTGGGCATAGGATCATGATCTGATCGTTGTCATCACAACAACTAGTATATAGATTCTCTATTTTCTTTATGTGTGCATACACTGATGAATGCTTTCCGATAATTTCTTTCTCTATTATTGATACTCATTCCCAAAACTCATATTGAAAATTTGACACAAAGGAAGCACGGTTGTCATAGACGCCTGATCATATCACTTTCTTCATGGTTGTCTTAGACACCTACAAAGATATTCCTCTCTAAAACGATCTAAGTAATAGTATGAATCAGCAGTTTGCATCGATCTTGTAATAATTTAATGTTGTTTTCTCTTGTTTGGATATCATATTAGCAAGAGTGGTATCATAGCTGATAATGCTATCTGTACCACGCCAGCAATTCTTGATTTAGAGTTGTTCCATTCTTGAGAGTTTGTGCTCATGTCTATGTTCTTCTATTGAAAGTACAGAGAAAAGGGCCATAAATGAATGCCAAAATTATTCACAAGAGTAATTGATTGATTGATCTACCAATTGTTACAAAACTAGCTCTCAAAATTAGATCTAGATTGGCAATTTCAATCAAGTGCAATCAATAAGAGATCAAATCAAGCAAATCTGAGCACACACGAGTTAAGAAAACACAATTGAAAACACCCGACCGGATCAATCACCATAGCACAATGTCAAGTGCAACAAGAATTCAGAATTGCTCTCTTCAAACTGTATATTCAACTGCTTTGTAAGTACAAAGATGAGTTTCTTAAAAACACTCAAAGGGCTCGTAAAATAAAGATGGCCCAATAACTCTAGAACTAAGCACACGTGGTGCCGTCGAAATAAGAAAGCATTGTATAAGTCGATCATTGCTATTTTAACTCTCTCCCTCGATGATCAACGTCACTTCTCATTTTAGAGTATACTCTATTCATGGAACATACCTCCATGATAGCATTACAAGTAAAGGCTTTTACATGAACTGGTCTAAGCCAAGTTTGGCTCTAAAATTTTCAAACTTTTCTTTACTTAAAGCTTTTGTAAATATATCAGCAACTTGTAACAACGTAGAACAATGTACAATACCTATGTGTTCAGATTGTGATTTTTCACGCACAAAGTGATATTTTACTTCAATATGTTTTGTCCTTGCGTGAAAGATTGGATTTTTAGCCAATTGTATTCCTCTTTGACTGTCACAAAAAATAACAGTGGGATTTACCTGCTTCATGCCAATCTCACATAACAACTTACGTAGCCAAATAGCTTCCTGGGTAGCAGAACTCAACGCTTTATATTCGGCTTTTGTGGAAGAAAGAGAAATAGTATCTTGCTTCTTGCTAGACCATGAAAAACAGCCGCTACCAAAATTGAAGGTATAACCTGTTGTTGACTTTCTATCATCTATACTTCCAGCCCAATCAGCGTCAACATAACCTTGCAACTTAGGTAAAATTCTTTGTCTTTTGTAGACTAGAACAAGGTTTGGTGTACCTTTTACATACCTCAAAATCCTTTTTGCAGCTTTCCAATGGTTCATAGTGGGTGATGACATGAATGGGCTAATCAAACTTACGACATAGCAGATATCAGGACGTGTAGTTGTAAGATATATTAAACTTCCAACTAGTTGACGAAATAGTGTAGCATCAACATGTGCACTATCATCAATACGAGATAATTTCTTACCAGCTTCGCAAGGGGTGATGGAAGGTTTGCACTCTGTCATGTGAAATCTCTCCAATATCTCGCCTACATACTTGTTTTGACATAACCTGATATCACTGCTAGTTTGCCATACTTCGACACCCAAGCAATAGTGCATAAGATCTAAATCTGTCATCTGAAATTGCTTGCACAAGTTGGCTTTGATAGAACGAGTGAGGTTCTCATCATTGCCAGTGATAATGATTTCATCAACGTAAGCCAAGGCAATGTTGTCATCATTTATAAGACCATAAAGATTTGGATCTGAATTTGTTCTTACAAATCCATGTGAAAGAAAGTAACTGTCAATGCGTCCATACCATGCGTGTGGCGCTTGCTTAAGGCCATAAAGTGCTTTGTGTAGTTTACATACTTTCTGTTCTTGCCCTTTTGCCATGAAGCCCTACGGTTGGACCATGTAAACTTCTTCCTCTAAGTCACCATTCAAAAATGCAGACTTCACATCCATTTGATGGATCTTCCACCCAAAATGAGATGCTAAGGCAATGATAAGCGCGTAGTCCACTTAGCCATTGGAGCAAATGTCTCTTCATAGTCAATTCCTTTGCTTTGCTCATAACCCTTCACTACTAGGCATGCCTTATACTTTGCTATTGTGCCATCCGCATGAAACTTTTTTCTAAGCACCCATTTGTTGTCAATGGGTTTCTTTCCAAGTGATAGATCAACCAACTCCCATGTATCATTCTTTGGATGGACTCTATCTCTTCTTCCATTGCCCTTTGCCACTCTTTGTGATCTTTTGCCTCATCAAACGTCGATGGCTCTTGACACTTCAAAATGTCAGTCATTAGGGCATAGTTCACATGATAACGATCAGGAGACTTCCTTTCCCGTGTTGATCTTCTCACTTCACTTTGTGTGCTAGATCCTGTTTGATTTAGCTTTGCATCCTTCATGATCTTTTCATACCATTTTGGTATCTTAGATTCAGGTGATACCTACGTGGAGAGTACATATCCCAAGGAGTGTCCAAGTAATGCCTCTTACTTCCAACCGGTTTCTCCTTTATTGCTCCTATTGGCAAGTACCTCCCCCTAGGCTCTTGAATAGATGGTGTTATTTCATATTCGCCCTCTCGACTTTCGTCTTCACGTGCATCATTTTGTGGAGCATCTTCTTCATTTTCTTCCTCCAGAACTGTGGGAAGTCTCTTGATGCTTTCACCGCTTCCACGGTCTTCATCTTCATACCTATGTGTTTCATCAAAGATCACATCTTTGCTAATGTGAATCTTGTTCATTACAGGATCAAAACACCTGTAAGCTTTTGTTCTTTCATCATAACCAACGAAGATACACTTGATTGCTTTGGCATCAAGTTTCTTTCGCTCCTCCTTTGGAACATGTACATAGGCCTTACATCCAATGACACGAAATTTGTCGATTTTTGGCTTTATTCCAGTAAATGCTTCTTCAGGAGTCACATTTGGAACCGCAACTGTAGGGCTCCTATTTTGCAAGAACGTTGCCGCACTGCACGCTTCCGACCAAAGTGAATCGGTCAAGCCCATTTGCTTCATCATGGAGAGTGCACTCTCCATAATAGTTCAGTTTTTCCTTTCAGCTACACCATTACTATGCGGCGTGTGTGACTATGTGAATTGTCTTTTAATGTCGTGTTCTTTGCAAAAGTCTTCAAAATCATCATTTGTATTCACCCCCTCTATCAGATCTTAGCACTTTGATGCGTGCATCTAGTTGGTTCTCTACCAAAGTTTTGAACTCCTTGAAGCGAGCAAAAGCGTCAGATTTCTAGAAATAAATCCATGTCCTCCTAGAGTAATCATCTATGAAAGTCATAAAATAATATGCTTTTCCCAACGACATGGTCTTCATTGGGCCGCACAGGTCGTTGTGAATTAGTTCCAGCGGTTTCTTAGCTCTTGCACACTTTTCTTGAATGTCTCTCTGTGATGATTTTCCATGATGCATCCTTCACATATTGCATGATGATCATCCTGCAATGCTGGTAACCCTATTACCATATTCAGCTTTGCCATCAATCTCAAGCTCCCATAGTTCAAATGACCAAGTCTTCTGTGCCATAACTTGGATTGAGATGTTGTTGAGATAGCCAAACCATATTCACCTGGTTTTGCAGCATCCAATTTATAAAGGCCACAATTACTATCTCTATAACCCTTCGCCACCACTTTGTGGTTGTGGTTCGTATCCTTCATAAGGCATCCATCCTTGACAAATTCAACTTTAAGATGTTGATTTGCCATTACGCCAACAGAAAGCAAACTCTTTTTGAGTCCAGGAACATAAAGTACATTAGGGATGTTTTTAATTTTTCCATCAGGAAATTGCACAAGTACATTGACCACACCCTGTATCTGGCATTCCTCTCCATTGGCTTGAGTGACCTTATCCCCATCATGGATTGGTGAGAATTTTTCAAACCAATCACGTGTTCCGGTCAAATCCCTTTCTATAAACCATCTGGCACCATCATCAACTTGGGATGCCAATGCCGATGAGAAAATAGTTGTCTCGTCATCTTCTCCATCATCTTTGGCAATGTTTCCTTGTTGAGTCACTTTTCCCGCCTTTATGTCTGCTTTCTTCTTATAACAATCGTGTGCCCAATGACCCGGTTTGTGGCAATAGTAACATTTTTCTTTCTTCTTCTTTTTCTCTTTTGATGATGACTCTCCTTCATCATCATCATCCTTGGATTTCTTAGGAATCCTTTTCCATCCTTTCTGCTTGCCTTTAGCAAGCAAGGCTTGATCCTCTTGTGGGGTTTGTCTTGACTTCACCACTTCGCGACGCTGCTCTTCTTGCAACATGATTTCGTGGAAGTATTCAAAAGTAGGCAACCTCTCCCTCAAAGCAATGCCGCTCACAAACATCTGTAGCCCTTCCGAGACATTGCTCATTGTGGTATGTACCAATTCAATATCTCTGATTGGTTCTCCAATCGTCACAAGTTGATCTCTCAACTCCTTTATCCTGGTGAAGAAGGATCCCACTGATTCATTTTCTTCCATCCTTAATGTGTTCAATCTCGACTTCAAGAACATGGCTCAAGCTGGATTGCAAGTTTGAAATTGCATTCTAAGAGCTTTCCAAGCTCCCCTAGCCGTCGTGGCATCACTTATGTGAGTGATCACATGGTCTTTTACTAAAAAATTGATCAAGGATAATGCTCTCTGTGCCTTTTTATCAAAGGCCCTTATGTCACCTGGAGTGGTATTTGGTCGAACTTCAATACCTGCCACGATTTTCCACAACTCTTTTTCCATCAAAATGCTCTTCATTTTGAATTTCCAGATGTTGTAGTTAGAAGCCCCATCGAGTTTGCTTGCATCGCCCAAAATTGCCTCATTGATGTTTGCAGTCTCCGAACTGCTTAAAACTTCACCTGTAGGCTATAAAGTGTATGCTAGAGCCAACTGTGATGTCAAAAATCGATAATAATGACCTGTAATTTTTAGCTTACCAGGCCACCTACCGCTCCTTCGCCAAATTGAAAGTCAAACTTGCGTCGTTTTCCAAAATGCTTCATGTCACCAACTCCCAGCTTCTTGCCCAGTGGAATTGTGAAATCACTTCTGGTGCACTTAGAACACTTTCTCCACGACAATCACTCTGTTTTGGTGTACCACACTTGCAGGTACAGTCAGGGTGCCCTTCGTTTGGAGGCTATAACCTTTCGTTTGGTCAAAATAGGCTAAAGGAGGTGAAAATAAGGACAATTTGGGTTTTTGAACTGTTTCTTCAGTATGAAGAAACTTCACCCTTCAAAGACTTGGGACCCAACAATTTTTTCAGTTTGAAATTTTTTAATGAAGTTGCAATGCACTTTGCACTTCAGACCCCTTCAGACTTTTTCACTTCAATCCAAC
Organism: Diphasiastrum complanatum; assembly: GCA_029204225.1. NCBI lineage: Eukaryota > Viridiplantae > Streptophyta > Lycopodiopsida > Lycopodiales > Lycopodiaceae > Diphasiastrum > Diphasiastrum complanatum. The sequence goes on from MU832796.1 coordinate 40,915, forward strand.
GGATCCTTTAGATCCAATGATCGTGCGTCGATCAAAGGCCTTCGAAGCACTGAACACTTCAGGCTGCTAGCTGATGATTAGGACTGAGCGCGCGAGAGCTCCCGCGACCTCTCCTCCTCCTCTCTCTCTCAGCGATGGAGTTTTCTCTCTCCTTCATGGGCTATGGCAGCTCCACATGGATCGAACTGGTTGCCTTCCTCCTCCACGGCCAGTCGCGGTCTCCCTACCGCTGAATCACGCTACCAAGGCGCCCATTCACAGCCTCTCACAACTTTGAAAACGTCCTCCTACAAGGAGATATCTCATATTTTGTCCCTTGAAACCCTAGCAATTTTGAAGAGAAGAATATATTGAGCTTTACTCAAGCTTTCCCTGAGCTTTCCTTTGCAGCTCCTAACTGGCTGAGGTCGCCCTACTATAGGTTATCTTCTGCTCCAAACTGCTCTTCAAACGGTATTCGATTGGATTCAAACCAATCATAAACGCCAAGCAACCCTCCATAAGAATTTTTTAGCTTCAAACTTGCTTGCTTTCTGATTCAACCAACAATTCCTTGTCTCTGATTCTTTTTACAATTTTGAGCCGTTCCACGAATCTCCACATACTCGGTTTTGTGCTTCCTAGCCAGCAAACCGTCATGAATTCGCAGCTCTCTGTTCTTGTCTGGTGATTCCAGCCACCAAAGGCTCTGATACCAAGTTAAGAAAACACAATTGAAAACACCCGACCAGATCAATCACCACAGCACAATGTCAAGTGCAACAAGAATTCAGAATTGCTCTCTTCAAACTGTATATTCAATTGCTTTGTAAGTACAAAGATGAGTTCCTTAAAAACATTTAAAGGGCTCGTAAAAGAAAGATGGCCTGATAACTCTAGAACTAAGCACATGTGGTGTCGTCGAAATAAGAAAGCACTGCATAAGTCGATCATTGCTATTTTAACTACACGTGTGTGGGGTACAAACACTAGTACGACATGTGGACATAGAATGATTCTAATCAAGTTTAGATTGCATTTTCATCATAAGATCAACAAGAAAATAGTGGAAAAACTCGAGATAGTAAAAAAAAGTCCCAAATCTTGATCTTTCATCAATAGTATGATTAATTGAAAGTACAATATAGATCATCTTCTTGGCTGGCTGAGGAGGTCCCCAAGGTGTCAAATTGACATCAGTTTTACCTAAACAAGTCAATCTTACCTATCAGTAAAACACTATGGTAGCACCCAAAGAGACTTTCCCGACACTCTTAAATAATCCATTAGACTTTTCTAAAGCCTTCAATCAGAACCAGTGATGCAATATGGGCTGAGAACGAAGATTTTTCTACTTGTGAGAGGGTGCTCTAGCAACAAATTTCATGGAGACGGAGCAAAATCCCATGGCAATCAATTTACAGGTCTGATAGCTTTTAGGGAAGGTCAAGAGGAACATCGAACATGTTGGATTGACTCCATGCATAATCCTCTTGTGGATTTGCAGCAAGAAATCCCCCAGAAAACATGAAAAAGACAATTTTCAGTCCTTTTTGGGCCTCCTACACCCTCTAATACCTAAAATCTTTGCTCTATCCTCTTGGATAACTTAATAAGATGTTGTTCTACCCTCATGCAAGGTCAAAAAGGTGATTTACAGCAATATGTAACCAAATCTATGAAAACACTTCTAAAAATCATGAATTTTAGCAATATTTCGGGTTTTTTCCATTACATAAAGCCGATTTCTACCTCATGCATCCACATGCTTCTCCAACTCAAATTACTTCTTTACAACTACCTAATGATTTGATCTTGTTGGATTATGATCTTACTGCCCTTTTCTAGCCAAAAACCCTAAAATAAACAAGCAATTTTTGACTAAAATCATAGCCTAGCATTGTAAATCTTGTAAATTATCGGAATGCATCATTAAAAGCAATTAATGAACCCTGAAATGCAAGTACACTTGCTAAAAATTAAGCTCCCTGCCGGTGACACCTGACCACCTAGGATGGTGACGAGTGGCACCAAAGCATGTCGATAATGCCAGACTTGCGTCATGCCCCTAGCGAGGCCATCATTGAAGGGCGTACCGTTATGGTACATAAAATTTCCTCCCCCATAAAAACTTTCTTCTATGGAAAAAAACCAGGCAATCTAAGTCTCAAATCTTATGTCTTCTCCCAAGTGTCCTCATCATTTGACTTACCTTTCCAACGAATCAGATGTTCAGAAATCAAACGATTTCTCACTGATGACATCAAGTATACTTCAGACATTTTCTTGTTCAAAGTGTCTTAGAGTCTTTTGGGATTCTAAGAGACACCCAATCACTGATCTCAAATTCTCGATGAGAACGACTTCGATTAACATAGTTTTGGGTTTGATCCTAAGTCAATCTAATGCTTTCCCTAGCCACCTGCAACATTTCCTACATATCATGCAAGAAATATGCTGCAACTTGTACCTTGAGACCTTTGAGTCCAACAAAGATAGGGGAACAAGGCTGAAAGACATACAAGAGCATAAAAGGACTAAAATTAGTGGCATATGCTTCATACTATTGTATGCAAACTCAACCATTAGGAGCTACTTTTTCCAATCTGATTGTCACCTGGAAACATATGTGCAAAGCATATCTTCCATCGAGACTGGTTGACACGCTCGATTTGACCATCAGTTTCTAGGTGATCTATAGACGAAAGACTTAAGGTATTTTCCAGTCTCTCAAAGATTGCTTGTCAAAACTTGCCATTGAACTTGGAATCACGATCACTAACAATATCGTTCGGCAAGCCATACAACCTGAACAACTTTTAAACAAAAAGTTGTGCAAGTTCTAAAGATTTGACAATGATTTTTGTTGGAATAAATTGCGTCATTTTGGTAAGTCTGTCGACTACTACCCAAATGGCATCGTGATCCTTCCCAGACTTGGGAAGTCCAACCACAAAATCCATGGAAATACTTTCCCACTTCTTGGTGGGAATTTCCAACGGATGTAATAGACCAGCTGTTTTGAGTCTTTCCACTTTGTTCGCTTGGCATTGTTCACACTTTTGAACATAAGCCTCAACATGACCTTTCAATTTTGGCCAATAAAATTCTCTCTTAACAAGCTCAAGTGTCCTCTCTATATATGAGGGTGTCCCGCACTGGGGCTATCGTGGCACTCATGCAGAAGTTGGGCCCTAATGTCTGCGATATTTGACACACAAACTTTTCCTCCACAGAAAAATAAATCATTCCTAATAGAATAATCATCAAGTATTTTCTCTTCACGGGACTTCTTGGAATTCTGCTTTCCAAGATTATTTCTCACGAAAGAGCTTCCTGCTAGGACTTCTTGCCAAATGCGACCGAAAAACTCATCGGTTTGACAAAGGTCTTGTAGAAAGATACAACTCGGATTGGAACTCATCAAAGCATAACTGATTAACCTCTCCAATCCGGCTCAAAGCATCAGCGACACAATTCGACGTACCTCGATGGTACTTAATGTTGAATTTGAACTCCTGAATGAGTTATGACCAACGGGCCTTATGACCTCTAAGGTCTGAGACGTCACATATATACTTAAGAGACTCGTGATCCGTCATAACCATGAGTTTAGATCCGTACAAATAATGTCTCCAGATCTTTAACACATGGATGACAACAAAAAGTTCCTTCTCATATATAGAATATCTACTTTGAGCTAGGTCCAATTTTTTGCTTTCGAAAGCCACAGGTCTACCATCCTGGTAAAGGACTACACCCACAACATAGTCACTGGCATCTGTTTCCACCAAGAAAGGTCTGCTACGAACCACTATGTGTAAAATAGGGGCTATAGACACTAACATTTTCAAAGCCTCATTAAGTTCATCGGTCTAAATAACATGTGGACTGATTTTTGAATGCCTTTCGGCTTTCTTCTTATTAGTCTTTTTAGTTTTTCTTTTGGCTTTCTTCACTCCCCTAAGAAGATTTGTTAGAGACAATGCAATTAAGGCATAGTCTTTAATGAATTTGTGGGAAAACCCTGTGAAGTCCAAAAAAGATTTAACTTTTTTAATGGTTTTCAAGATAGGCCAATCACGAACTTTTTGGAACTTATCGTAATCAATCTCAAGACCTCGATCGGAAATGATATGTCCCAAGTATTTGAGTCTTGTTTGAAAGAACTCACACTTAGAATCCTTAGCATAAAGCTTTGTCTGTCTTAGAATATCTAAGACGGTATGCAAATGCTCCTCATGAGTACTACTATAAATTAAGATGTCATCCAAAAATACCCAAGAAACTTCTCTAGATATGGACAAAGAATATCGTTCATCATCTGTTAAAAGGTTTTCGGGGCATAAGTTAGACCAAAGAGTAAAACTAAAAATTCGTAATGGCCATACCTAGAACAAAAACCAGTTTCGAAAACACCTCCCTTGTTAATTCTAATTTGATGGTACCCCAACCTAAGGTCCAATTTGGTGAAATACTTAGCATCATTCAATCGGTCCATTAAGTCATCCATCTGAGGTAAGAGATAACGGTTCTTAATAGTCATTATATTAAGCTTTTTGTAATCGACACAAAGACGAATACCACCGTCTTTCTTGTCGATTAACAAAACAGGAGCTCCCCAAGGGGACTTACTGGGTCTAATGTGGCCCTTACGTAATAACTCCTCAAGTTGCTTAGCAACCTCATCTTCTTCCTTCGGGCTCATTTTGTAAGAAAAAAGTGATACAGGAGAGCTGTTGGGAAGGATATCTTTTCCTGGAATAAAAGGCCAATTGGTCTCTGGTTTTGTTTTTTCCCAAGGGTCTCTTCTCTTAATTGGTGCATAGTAGGGGTTGACCCTTTTCCAAGTTGGTGCCCTTAGATACTCCTAAAGCTGCTCATCATTATTCAACATCATTATGATCCTCCAAGAGGGTTGTGGATGTAAGGCGTTCACGAGACTACTGAGCTTTGGATACTCTTCTGTAGTTACTTTCTTTGCCCCCCCCCCCCCCCCCCCCCTTCATCGTTCTCCTTTCTTATAGATCTTCCGAAATTCGTCAGACTCTTTTCGATCGTCGTACCGTTTTTTGATCTTTTCTATGGATTTCTCGGACAGCTTCCTTGAGGGCCTTGCCAAATAGTTGTCCAAGGCTGTGGCACTCTTTGTATCAGAAATCCTTGGTGTTGAACCCTTAGACTTTGATCCAGTGAAGATATCGCTCTTTCCTTCTGGAGGGGATGAGAAAAGTCCCATAGTAGGCTGCATAGTCTCATCAAGTGGACCTTCATCAGAAGAATTAAAGTCAGGTGGGATGGAGGCTAAAACAGTTTACAAGTGGAGGGTACTGGGTTAGTTATGAGGTTATACTGTGTTGTTGGTGAAATGAACTGGTTTAGAACATGGTCTAAAGTTTTAAGAGACGATGTAGGGAATATGGTGCTAGAAGTGGATGTGGAGGTGGTTGAACAAGCAAATGGAAGAGATGAAGGTTGGTAAGATGAAAATGGTTTAGAAAAATAAAAAGACGAGAGGGGCAACTGAGCGTAAGTGGAGGAGTCCATGGCAGGTTTGTGGAGAGAGCCAGTTGTGGAACCTTGATATGGCATGCCAAAACCAGCACCTCGTTGGTTGATGGATCGGCTTTGCTCAGGAGCTCCAACATCATTGTTATGGTCATCTTTTTTCTGCGCTGATATGTCTGCATCAAGTCTACAAGACGTATTCCATATGAGGTCCATTTGTTGCTTCAACAAGAGAAGTTCTTCTTGGATCTTGTCAACGTTTTCTTTGAGTGATGACAGCTTCTTGTTGCTTTCATCTTATGAAATTAGATGGTTCCTCTTCTGGGCTTCGTATTTTTGGATTAAAGAGATATATTTTTCCATTTTGATTGCTGCTCTTGGAGACGAAATTGGAACTTTTATATCTTCTGACCTGATTGGTTGCTTGACTGTTGTCATCACGTAAGTTAGTCTCTTATTTTTCTGAGTCATGAGATCTAACCGATGCTCAAACGGGTTTTGCATCTCTTGGAGAGACTGAAGCTCATTTAAAAACTAGTTCTGCTCTTCCAATCTCTTGGCCCTTTCACTTTGCAACTTTTCCATAACTGTCAACAACTCTGCGTCTCTTAACTGTAGGTCCTGCTTTGTCGTTCTGAGCTCGTTTGTCTATTGGGCTAGCTGGTCTACCATCCAATGAAGATGGTATGAGGTCTCAGCATGTCACTTCAAGGATTCCTTGGCTCTTTCGGGCAAACTGTCATAGGTTGGAAGGACGGGAAACTCAGTAGGAAAAGGATGGTAAGTAGGAAAGGAATACTGAGAAACTATGGAACGAGACAATAACGAAACAATTAGTTGAGTATTTACAACAACATCAATGGAGATGGTAAGAATGGTAGCAACAGGGGTAAGAGAGACAGTGACGGGTGTGGTATCAACAATGGTGGTGGTAGTGGTGGAAGTTAGTGATGTGACTGATGCAACTGTATCTGGAACCGTCTCCACCTCCTCTTCTACAAGATCACCTTCATCGAAGTATTCAAGTGTGTCTACATCGATGAAACCATCTTGCTTTAGAGCAGAGGGGTCTTCAACTTTCTCTTCGGCCATTGGGCTTTTTTGGACTTCCACTATTACTTGAGCTACTTGATCTTAATCTTCTACCTTTATTCCTTGATCAGGTTCAACTTCTCTTATCCCTTCTGTTGTGCCTTCGTGAATGGAATTAGCTGCAATTGTGTCTTTTGCATGCAACTCCCTTTATCCCTCTCCTGAAATTGTTGCATGTAGGTGGATGGCCACCACAGAAGCTATAGTCGATTGGATACAAGGGAGTGATGTAATAGCTTGAGGTGGTCCCAATGGGGACTGAGATCTGGAACGTCGAGTAGGTGATTGCATTGGTAGCTGCTGGGTGTCCATGATTGGGAGCTAAGGTGAGGAGGCAGCAGGTGAGATTCGTCATCATCTGGTGCGTCTTGGCTGGAGGCTGCCTTCTTCTTCATCTTCATTGTCTTCACTGCGAGATGGAACATCTTCGTACCCAGCCATTTTCTTCTGTTGTTTCCTCGGAGTCAACTGATTGGTCGTAGATGGCGGTGGGTTATCGGAGTCCATGTCGAATTCAAAAGCCAGTTTGCTGGCAATCATCTTCATTCTCTGCTTCTTCGGTGGTGGTGTGGTATCAGCAAGTTGAGAGGCTGGTGGTGATGACCAGCTGTGTCGCTTCTTGGTGCAACGTTCATGAGTTGCAGCACATTAGATAAACTTAGAGCCCGACGAGGGCCTTTGAAAAACTTGTTTTTTCTTTCTTATTTCTGTTGCCATGTGGACCAATTGAAACCTTAGCTTCGGAGTTCTACATAACGTAGAATTTTCCAAATGTAAATAAAATAAATTTTTTTTAAATATATTGTTGTTTTGTCGGACAGCATGTGGAAATGCTATTGGTTAATGAGGCCTGCCCTTCCAGCTCATCACTGCCCGAAGACACCCAAAAATATTGAAAATGAATATGACCGATGGTTGAGATGAGAAAATCAATGTACCATTAATGTATATGCATTGTCAAACCATGGTTAACAGGGATAACCAGAGTTAATTTGTGGCGCCAAATATATCAGTGTTTCAAATTTTTGCAAACACTTTTTCTCAGATTCATGGCTTTTGATTACGCAAATTTTCAGATTCATAGTTCATTGTTTCAAATTTTTGCATGCAAATTACGAATGGCGCCATCAAGGAAGTCGTGCTCCTCAATTGACTCTATGCTTCTATTCAACGAGACATATGATAATGGATTATGGGCGCCAAGAAAATATTCAAAAAACTCTTGGGTTTTGATGCATCCATCATCAAGAGGAACATTTCGAAAAAGAAAAAGGTCAAAACTATCATTTTGATCTTATTGGAAGGCCAGAATTTTGGATTTCAGAACATCATCAGGAGGAAAATCTATTTCTAAAATTCTAGTCCAACATGTATATATGCATTCAAAGATAAATGTGCAAGGATTCAACTGTCGAAGTGAGTATTGATATTTTTGATACTTTGATTTTTGTCATTCATAAATATCTAATAGTAAACTTGCCAATCCGATCATTTTTCTCTTGCAGATTTATATCCATCCAACATAAATGAATGGGAGCCAAGTGGATCTTTAGCAGGTGTGTTAAATGTTATTCACACTGATATTGGACAGCTGCAATATCGAGGTAGATTCGCAAAAGATCTAGTTGATGGTGGAATATTTTTTTTATGAATCAATGTACATTCCTGATACAAAAGAAAATTTTGGACAAATAGTACCAATTCCATTACCTAGCTTTGAAAGTGATGAATGGATTGCACCGGATGCTACAGTTTCAGAATCATTTCGTTGCAAGATATATAATGATGTAAAAAATTCATTAAAAATGAGCACGACATCAAAAACAGTCAGATTGAGTTGGTTTATTTCCTTGAATATATTTGTGGATTTCTTTTCAAGTGTGTTATGGATGAAGGCTGGGACAAAAGATCAGATGGAGAAATAGAATACAGAATTAAAATGTCTTCCATGTGCTTCCATAATCAAATTGAAAAACAAATGTTGAGCTTATTTTTCCATTATCAAATATGGAAAAATAAAATAAAGGTAAATGGGTTCTACTTGATCAAGGCTTGGAAGCCAGTGGACATTCAAAACGAAAATGAAATTATATCATGCAGTACAAACAAGGGTGTTTAGAGTTAGCGTTATGAGATACATTGAACATACATTTTAATGTCTTCAAATCTCCTGCTAAATGTCATTCAATGTTGAAAGTGCCAATTCCAGGAATATTGAGTGGAACTCCCTCCATGTGATTTTTTATGGTGGCAGGATATGATGTTCTATTAAATATCTATGAGAGAATGTTATGGTCTTCTTTCAACACCTATAAGAGAATACAAAAATGTGATTAGCCTCATAATATTAACACAGAGAAGATTTTAGATATGAAATCCATATTCAAATGATTATCCCTATTTATTATGCAAAGGAGCTGCTATACCTGAAATGCTGTCAGCCACCAAATATCAATTTTTGATTGAACACTGAAATTGAGGCCTTCTGAGTCTTCTGAATTTGAAAGTGCTCCATTCATGATCGTGAGACTGACTCTTTCCATTTTTTGTCCTTTTATAATTTCAGACTCATCTAACTTGAGAACAACTATCAACTTGTTATTGACATTCTCATTTGTAATACCGTAAAAATTTATGATGAATGTTAATAACTGATCAATGTCAATAAATAAATTGTTGGAATTGTTATATGCTAGACTTTCTCCTTTCGAACAATACACTTCATTGACATGAGATGGATTACCAACTATTGTCTGTATACCATGGTTTAACATGTCTTTTTTTTTTTAAAAAGATGAAATGGTCATGGGATTGGAAACTTTTTAATATTTACCTGTGCAAATGCCTCCTTTATCATCTTAAACATTGTTGCATATGCTTCCCTACTGATACTAGAAAAGTCACATGCCCCCTGAAGCAAATGTGTCTAATATTTTTCCAACTTCATTCATAATGCTATCAGTAACTGAAGCCTTAATCTTTTTCATTTTGTTATTATTTAATATTGATTTCATAGATTTAGAAGTCAAGATAGAGCCTAGTGAGTTTCCAATTGAAATCTCATCGACCAAATGGTCTTCAACAACCAATGTTGATATGCATTGCAAACATAATGTTCATGAAAATGTCAGTAGAAATTAGGTCACTCATAGTATTCACAGCAGTATATAATAAGCAAATCAACAGAAAGTTGAAATGAATAAATAACAAAATTAGTGATTATCAATAAATCAAAAAGTTCAAGCAATTTTCAGTAACAAATAAGCTATAACTTACTTGAATGCACAGATTCGTCTTTTTCTATGACCTCCTCTGGATGATAGATCACATATATCCTTGTTTACCAGTCTTTTCCTCTTGTTGCTTCGGACCTTTCTGTTGAGCACATCCATATCTTTAACAAGAGACAAATATGAGATACGCATGGATTGAAATGCAATTTTTATCTCATCATTATTAGTTGTATAATGATGCAAAGAAGATTTCAACCTTTGGATCTCCTCCTTGAGCATCTCATTTTCATCCAAACAAGTTTTCATCTTTGTAGATTTTTCTTCGCACTCCTTTGATATTTTCCTTGATTCCTCTTCCAAATAATGTATTCTTTGCATTGAATGTGCATTCTCATAGAGCATCAAATTCTCACAGTAACCCAAAAGGCCATTTTTACCATGACACATATAGATTATTAACTGACTTACCAAATGAAAATCTAGGTGTTGCAATGAACATATATCAATAGGATACAATGTTCCTGATGACCATTAATCTACATGTTTTAGATTTTCCTCCCTGTATCGGACCATATCAGAAGTTGACACTTTGAGTTGCTTTGAATTTTTTGTCCTGAGTGAAGCATATTGTAGTGACAGATCCACATGAAGATGATAAAGCTTTGTCATCAGTACAGTAGTATAGTAACAAACAACACAATGACAATAACAAAGCTGGAGATGGCGCTAACGACTCTACTGGAGATAGAGATGGTGTAGGCTTTTCAAAAGTGTCACTCATAATTCAAATTTTTTATTGTTTCCAACTATTGGGAGGGAATATTTCAGCATTTTAAAAAATTATATTTTAACTGTGGTTAAATACCAGTGAAGTTTGATGTGACTAAACTAAGGTGCATTCATTTAGATGGAAAGTAGTGCGGGCAGATGCGTAAAGAATTTAGAAAATGATATTATAATTACTTTATAGTTATTTTTCTCTCTCCTATATGGCATTTCTTATAGGACCCTCTTTGGGCCCATATTTTCTCTAATGAACTTGTGGGCAAGATGTAGCTGAAGCTATGGATGGTGTATAGCCTCTGCTAGTAGTAGTATCTCGTGGAAGCAATGCAAGCCTCAAGTCGATAGAGGATTGACTTCAAGCAAGATAAAAAAAGATGTAGCCCAATGATGTTACTGGGGCCTCCTTTTGTAATGTATGGATCAATTGTTTGGAGATAAACCCTACCCAATTATACAAGTTGTGGCGGGCTTTATAGGATTTTCCATGCGTGGCAAAAATCTGGAGGGGAATCCACAATAGATGTGCCTTGCATGTAAATGTGTACCTGGTGAGGTAGACACAGGCAGCTCCTAATTCTTTGGATTTGATGGCTTCGAGCAGGATGTCATCCTTGTTCTTCCACTTGTCGACTGAGGTGTCAAGGAACTTGGCATAGGATTGTTGTATTATATTGGTCAGCTTCACTGGTTTTTCTTTAGGACCACTTGGAAAGCCGAAGGTAGTAAGACTGCTAGCAGCCAAGTAGACATAGAGCTGAATATTGGGAATATCAACACGGAACATCAACAAAATTTTCATAGGCCTGGTACATCAAGTAGAGGCTTTGATGACTCTTCCACTTAGAAATTTTGAAATCAAGCATCTAAAAGAGCATTTTTGCTTGTGTGTGCCACTGGAGTATGACACGATGTTCACATAGAACCAATTTCAATGTCAGAGGCATCTCTAGTACCTCGGCACTGTGATCAAAATCTGATTCTGGCATTTGTTCTTTAGAGTCTCTATAGTGGTGAGAAATGCAAAGGTATCAAAAAAATGTTCAGACTCGAAATTACACCAAGTCGAAGACAATCAGACTCAAAAAAATTAAAAAAAATTGAAAAACAAGCAGACTCGAAAAATTACAGATAGGCAGAGAGAGGGTGGCGGATGCAATAAAAAAGAAAAAAGTTGATCGTCAGATGGAGTCAAAAAAACACAGATTGACGGTTGTAGATAAAGTAGATGGTGGATAGAGATGAAGCAGATGGCGGATGCAATTTGGTGGATACAAAAGTTGTTGGATGGAGCGGTTGACTGATCTTGATGGATGCAACTGAAAAGTACATTGGCGGATATAGATGGCAGATGCGCTTGGCGGCTGCAAGTGACAGATAGAGGTAAAGACGAATGTGAAGAACGGTTGGGTGGAGCATACGTGTGTAGAAGCAATGAAGGATGGAAGAAATACAAGACTAGATGAGAGCGGTTAGTTTGGAGAAGAGGTGGAATAGGAACATATATCATAAAAAATACAAAGATGTGTCAATCGGACATGAACTCTTCCAAAAATTATAAAGTAAGAAAGGAAGGATCGGTTGACGTAGTTATACTCAAAAAATTTAGGGTAGGCAAGTTATCACGAAAACCGACGGATGGAATTCAGAGTCGAAAAATAACAAGTCTTAAAAAAATGAGAACGACTCGAGAAAACCAAGTATCGAAAAAAATAGATAAATGGATCGAAAAATCAATGACTCGAAAATTAATGGATCGAAAAAATGTTGAAATTCTTTTTTTATTGACTCGAAAAATTTTCAGGTCTCAAAAAAATTATCAGTAATGGAAAAAAATTTCAATGACTCGAAAAAATTTCAGTAACTTAAAAAAATATGAGATCGAGAAAGTGATGGAGCAAAAAATCGATGGATCGAAAAACTGATGGATTGCAAAATTGTACAATATCAAGAAGATTTTATAAGAACTTGAAAAATTGAACAGTATCAAAAAAATTTGAATCACCCGAAAAAAAAAATGTCAATTTTTTTGAGATGATCTGGACTCGAAAAAATCTAGAAAAATTTGAGATGCCTCGAAAAAATTTTCGGCTTTTTCAGGTCGATTTGGACTCGAATAAATCTTAAAAAATTTAGCCGAGTATCGAAAAATTTTAAAGTATATAAAAATTTACAAGAGACAAAAAATTAACAAGTATTGAAAAAATTACAAATGATCAAATAATATTTTCCGAGCCCGTGCTTAAAAAACCTGTCAGAAATGGTGAACTCCTACAATTTTGCCACAACGCGAAATGAAGCAACACGAAGCAAAGGTCGAATGGCGAACAATTTTCGAAAGTCAACGTACCTCGAAAACCCTAAGACACGACGTGAAGTGAAACTCAAAGGTCGAATGATTTGCCTGGACACCTCCATCACACCTGCAAATATAGTTGGACAAGAGGAAGGAGACAACTCCACACCGTTTTCGGAAGTTGTTTCTGATAGAGTATCTCACGATTATACTCCTTCCCAACCTATGGAATGATTCTTTGTCTATGAAAACTACTGGTGGCTGTTCGTAGTTATGTTGATAACACTTTGGAGTTCACTCATCGAGGTCAAAAAGTTAAGTTGGTTGGAAATGCAAGTGTGCCGGCTTTGCCAGTTGTCTCTTCTGTGCAGTTGAAGCAGTTAGTGCGAAAATAAAAAGTTGAAAAGGTATTTCTTTGTTTCCTTACTTCTGAACATTTTTCAAATAATTCAAGTTTATCTTTTCCATACCCAAAGAAATGTGTTTCTTCTGTTGAAAGATGTGAGTTTGCAAACTATTTTAAATGATGCCTCTAGGACCAAAAAGACACGACACGACACAAAACAAAAAGAAACGAAAGAAAATCTTTCGCGTTGCCAGCTGGCAGCTCAACGGACATGGAGTCTTAAACTTCACCCCCAGCTGAAACAATTAGCAACAACGGAGAGTAACTGATTAGTTGATTAACGTTAACTACTCTTGTAATTCTGTTTAGATATCTTGTAAACTCCACACAGTGGAGATATAAACTATTTTCTAGATCAAAAGAACAGACAGAGAATGTGCATGAGTAGAGCAGAAAAGAAAAAGAATAGAAACGAAATAACTGTGCATGAAAGTCTGTCAACGAGCAGAACACATCGAAAGAGCATAGCGTCAAGCTGCCAACGAACAAGACACTGATCATCTCACTCTAAAAATTGAACTAATAGTACAGTTGCTCTATCTTGTGCATTTCCTTGTCTTCTGCTATCTTGATTGCTAGAATCATATTTGTTCTGTGATCTGTAGTCGCGTGTCTAGGGTCCTACAAGCTTCTGCATAAGCAAATTCAAAAGAAACAAATCCGTTTGCGATGAAACCAACTCGTTCGCGACAAAATCGAGTCTTCATATGGTTTTTGAAAGAAGTAGGTAAAAAAATACATGAAAAAAAAATCGATCAAAGAGAGAGAAAAAATCAATAATCCGGAAGTCCTTCTTAAACAAGATCGATGGTAAAGTTATTTTCATAGTATCGTCGTAGGCGACTACATTGACTAAGGTGTCAAGGGGTATGCCTTTAAGCGTCTCTAATTGCACGACACCATTTGTAAAAAAAATTGGACAACATAAGGACCTTGGCTACGGAATTTTCATTTTCCTAGATGGACTTTGGAAGATGTGTAAAGTAAAACTTTATCACCATCGTGAATATCCTTAGTTCGAACATTTTTTGAGTAGATAGTTGTGGAATCTATTGAATGTTCATTTGGGCTGCATGCTGATCTATAAATGAATGTTCAAGGCTTGCATCTCTGTTCAAATGTGAGTGTTTTCAAGAGAGAACGATCCTAAGTTGTCCTCTGACAGGCAGGACATTAATACTACAATATCAATCCGTCCTTTCTGCCAAGTTTGGGCATTCTAATATCAAGAACACATCTAATGAATGCCATGAAGCCTAGTATCATGCAGAATACCAAGCCGTTAAAGCTGTAAAACAAGAAGAAGTAAAGAAGGCAAGTAGAACCAACAAATCCTTTGGAGTAGGGGATCTGTCAACATTTGACCCGTTGCCGCTTGCATCACTCACATTCTGAAATGGCACATGCTGCAAGACTATCTTTGATCAGATCCATACATGCAATCTGAAACATCTCCTTCATATCTCAGAACGACCTGCACACACCATCCCCACACCCTACATACATCTTTAGCTCATTCTACATCCTCCTGTACCCATAGATTATCCATCATCTCCACCACCCTCTATCACCATCTCAACCGATGGACCAAAAGTGCTTAAAATAGAAGGTTTTGTCCAAGTGTCAGTTTTGCATGATGAATCATCATATGACAAAGCACCTTCACACATGTGGGATCAAAGGGATGATCAGTACCACGAGCTCTCACTTATTGTATATATAGAGCCACATTTGGCCATAATCATTGTGAGACACCAATCTTGGTTTTGGAAGCAATTTTGAGTGATTCTCTCCATTTGTCTACATTTGTTTTGATTGTTTTGAGGTTCTATCAATGTGTACTTGATTTTCAAGTTGGATTCCGTACTCAGACAGTGTTTCACACGTGTGAAACCATAAAGTACACTTACCTTCAATTAATGATTGTTCGTGTTAGGATTTTGTGTCTAGAATTGATCTAGATTGATCTTAATCTGAAGTGGATTGATAGATCAAGTAATCTGACAACCAATCCCTCTTGAGGATTAGATTAGGATCCACTCTTGGTTCTTTTTGTACTTTTTGCACATGGTATCAGAGCCTAGTACAAGAGGTTTTGTTGAAATCGATAGGGTTAATCCAAATCAAAGCCAAAATTAGTAGTTTTTTGGAAACTAGTCAAATTTTGTGTAGCGAGTTGGATTTGATAGCTATCCTCAAAATTTTTGGTTCAGGTTGTGGGCTGTAGGAACCCCTTTCACACGTGTGAGGTTGTACAGATCCGATTTTGGCTGATAAATTTCAAAGATTTGTAGAATCTGACTCACATACCCAATTTGAGTGATTTTTGGTGCAAAATCAAGTATTTTCTATAGTAAATCTAATTCTTTGATTAGTTCTTGGATTAGATCAGCCAAAAAATAAAATTGAAGTTTGAAATAGGTGCATTAATTGATCTTCTCTGATTTTTTGAGTGTATGTTGAAGTTGAGAGAGATAATGCCAAAAATCATAGATTAAGGAGTGATATGCAAGGTGAGAGGTTGAAATCCATTGTACCAAACATCAATTTGCTAGAAAACATCTTTGGTTTTGTCCTCCAAGTGAAACCTTTGAGAGTTTCTAGTGCACATAGAGCATCTATGCAAATCTTTTGTAGAATTTGACATAGATTGGCTTCAATTGAGAGTTCTAGAAAAGAGACAAGTCACATTGTTCAGCCCTACTCAATTTTTTTGAGTGATTGTAAGGTTTGAAAAGAGTCATTAAGGTGTCTATGGAAAATGTGTAGAGAGAGATCCAATTGTCAAATCAAATCAAATTCATTCTAAACCTCAAGTGTGAGATTATTTGGGTCAAGAGTGAGTCCAAAAGAAGTGATTAAGTTTGATTTTCATGTATTTGAAACAAAACCCATCTTTTGTTCAAGAATCTCAAGTGTTGAGAGAACTAGTCAAGTGAAAAGGAAAATCTAGGTGTCAAATCTTTTTCATATCCATTTCAACTTTCAAAAGAAAGAGTCATTGGTATTTGATGAGTCCAATAGGAGATTGGATCTGATTTCTTTAGTGATTTGATTCAAAGATTGTGTGCTTTTGTCTTAGTGATCAAAACAAAGTTTCCAAGTGACTAGTCATTAATGTGAAGATTGATTCTTAGGTTTGTGAGCTAGATCTTTTGTAGATCCTTCTAGATTGTTGAAGATGTTCAAATCTAGTCTCTTGAAAGTCACAAATTACATTTGTAGAATCATATCACAAGTTTTTATTCACATGACATCAATAGGTGGCATCCTATTGAAGGAAAGAAAGAATCATGAGTGCAACCTTTGTGGCAAGGGAGGATTTTTTTTCTCAAGATGCTACAAAAAGAAGACCAGTCCATCCAAGGAGAACCAAAGCAAGGGGGCCGAGGTGAAGGATGGAGCTTCAAGTTCAAAATGCAAATACAAGAAGGACAAGTCCAAGGAAAGGTGTTTCCTTTGTGGAAAGGTGAATGAGGCTTGGAGTCTCACAAGGACTTGCAAGATTTGTCTTCAAGAGTCCATCACAACACATGTCAAATCTTTTGAAATTTTTGATTTGGAAGTGCATTGTTTGGTTCAAGATGCAAAGATAGATGTCACTTTCATAAAAGTAGCTTGGATTTATTTTATGTCCCTGGAAAGTATTTTGCTTGTAACTTTGGACAAGTTCAAACTTATTATTATTATCCAAGAGAAATCAATCAAGAATAAGGAGCAATCACAAAATGAAAATAGTTTCATTTATGCTCTCATGTCAACTTATGAAGAACCATTTTGCTTTGAAGAGATTTTCGTATCTCAAAGGTGGATTAAGGCAATAATGTAGGATCTTTTGGTTTCAATAAGATCTTGAATGATGTGTTCATTCATAAAGATGAAAATTGTAAGTTTCAATCTTAAAGGCAAGTTGTAAACTTCTTATGAGAATAGGTGAAGCATCCAAAGTGGACACTTATATCCATAAGCAAGCAGTTAGCCTTATTGAGATGGAGATACCTTTTGATTTCAATATTGGAAAAATCATGCCAAGTTGTAGTGATTTTTGGACTTATGTTTCTAGCATAAGTAATCTTGATAATCATAGGAAGTGCATATTGAATGGTCATACTTGTTGTGATCATTATGAGACATGGAGGTCTCTGATTTCCATAAAAAAGGAGCACCATGAAGAGGATCTTAAGGAGTCATCTCAAGGTCCAAGTGTGCCAAGGATTGAAGAGGAGAGACCTTCTCAAGTTGTGATTCCAAAAAGAATCTCAAAAAACATGGTTGAGTCCACGTGGCTCAGAATTCAAGAAAAAGACGAGCATACCTCATGTGGTATACATCTCATACTTACTTTTCCTATGTCATTTGATAAATCAATTTGCTTTAGTGAGACCATTGCATCTCAAAATTGGAGTAAAGCCATACTAGTTGAGTATGAAGTCTCTCTTGAGAACATAGATGATGTTCTTAAAAGGTTGAAATTGATTTTAAATCAATTAGAAAGCAAATGCTTATTTCATCACATGTATGCTCTTGAGTCATGCAAGAGCAAAAGTGATTTGTTCACTCATAGTTTGAAAATTTGTATTGAGGCAAATTGTAAACTCTTTATGAGAGTAAGTGAATCATCTTCTAAAGACACTTATCTCCATAATGAAGTATTTAGCCTCATTGGATCTGAGATTAGCATGGTAAACAAGCATGAAGATATGATGCAAACACTTTGTTATTATAGCATGCACAATCTTGCCAATTTGGATGAGTCTAATTCTCTAGATCGTGGTAACATGATGTTAGATCTTTGTGATCCTAATAAGTCAAGAAGAAATCTTTATTTTCTCATGAAGGAGCATGCACATGAAGAAGGATCAAGCCTCAAGGTCAAGCATCTACATGAAAATTGGAAGAAATCAATTTTGGAGGTGCTAGGATGGTGCAAAGCTCTCAAGCTCATCAAAGATGTCAACATCAAAGAAGCACTATCATGGATATGGTGATTTCAGATCAACATCAAGCTCATTGCCTGATCTTCACACCTTTTGAACCAGCAAAGACCAATTCAGCCCATGGAGTCAAGTTCAAGATCATCATGTTCTCCATCAAGCTAGATTTTTGAGGAGTGTGAAAAATACAAAAATAAGCTTGGTAGAGGCCAAAAATCTTGTATATAGATGAACACACATGTGTGGAGCCTGTTCCCATGTGTGAAACTAGTGTACTTGTCATGTACCATAATCATATAGGTTGTACATATGATTTAATTCAAGTTCTAGTGGCTAAAAAGACCAAAAACTAGTTTTCTAGACATATGACACATGGCATCAATCTATTGATTGCATGAGCCAAATTTTTTGGTTAGGTGTCATATCACATGTGTAGAGGACAACTCACATGTGTGGAATAAGCTGAAGTAGGCGAATTTTGACTTCTAGAAGATTTCCAAGTAGATCTCCATATAGAAGAAAAATGGACCAAAAGTGCTCAAAATAGAAGGTTTTGTCCAAGTGTCAGTTTTGCATGATGAATCATCACCAACCAATCCCTCTTGAGGATCAGATTAGGATCCACTCTTGGTCCTTTTTGTACTTTTTTCACATGATCATCATAGTCACCTCCCCAATCCGCATCCACACAGCCACACAACTCAGGTAAACCGTCATGCTTCTTGTAAATCAAGCCATAATCTGAAGTGCCTTTTACATAACGCAAAATGCGCTTAGCTGCCTTCCAATGTGTTTCTGTAGATGCTACCATAAACTGACTTACAATACCAACAACATAGCATATATCTGGTCTAGTCGTGGTAAGGTAAATCAAGCTCCCTACTAACTTCCTATACAGCGTAGCATCAAATGACTGTGACTCATCAAGCTTAAAAAGCTTTTTACCTGGTTCAATAGAAGTATCCACTAGTTTGCAATCCTGCAACCTAAACTTGTGCAGCAACTCTTTGACATACTTCATCTGTGTTAAACCCACTTCGTGTCCATTTTGCCACACCTCTACTCCAAGGCAATAATGCATCAGGCTGAGATCTGTCATCTCGAATTGTTCCATGAGGTCTTTCTTGATCATGTCTATCATCTCTTGATTATTTTCCGTAATAAAAAGTCATCAACATAAAGAGCAATCAAAGCAACCATACCATCAAACTATAAGACATATAGATTTGGATCATAATGTGTTCTCACCATCCCCTTTGAACGAAAGTAGGCATCAATCCTACTATACCACGCACGTGGTGCCTGTTTAAGACCATAAAGCATTTTCTTCAAGCAACATACTTTATTTTCTTGTCCTTTTGCTACAAAGCCTTCAGGTTGATCCATGAACACCTCTTCTTCTAACTCACCATTTAGAAAAGCAGATTGTACTCGTGGGTAGCTCTGGCCGAGTATCTTGGGGATTCATCAAAATCAGCCAACAATAGCGTTACCAGATGACAATTGCCCTGGCAACTGACTTTAGAAAGATTTTAAGACTTGCTAAAACTCTTTGTCGAGTTTCTCCATCTGTTGTTGATGTTGTTGATTCATCAACTCAAACTGAGATTTCCAACTAGGTCTGAATCTCGGAGCTCACTGGGACGATTATTAAGAAATACACGATGTGCTCTTTTTTCTTTTTGGTCATCATCATCAGAACCTTCATCTTCTTCACGAATGGCGTCGGACATAGCAGACTTAAGAGTAAAATACTCCTCGCTAGTTTAAGCTCTTTACGGATGCGTCTGGGTAGACCAACTATAAACCATATGATCAACATTTTATCAATTGGTTGTTCCTGGACTTGACTTTTGAGACGCTTAAAGCGCTCAATATAGTCACGTACGCATCCATCTTTTTTTATTTTTATAATACTAAGGCGTAAAAGGGAATCTATGTGAGTCTGAAAGGTTGGAAACATTTAATGAAAGACTCTTTCAGCTCGGACCAGTCTTGTGGGTCGTCACAATCGAGGTTGAAAAACCACTCTCGTGCTTTATCTACCATGGTCATCAAAAAAATGAGGACTTTTGTATTATCAATATGTTTTTCATGTACTTCACATGCATTTTCAAAATCGATGAGGGTCCACATTACCATCAAACTTTGATAATTCCAAACGAGATGTTCGTTTATTGGATTGGACAGTATGGTGAGCATGGTGAAGAAGTTGATCATCAAGATTTTCAGACTGATTAGGTCTCCACCTGGATGGACGAGGATCTTAATCTAACTAAGATCTAAGATGATAGGATTTGTTTTCATCATTTGGATGATTGGGTGGTGTGAATTCATCCATAAGTTCTTCGCTTAAATTGGCCACGAGAAGTGGGTCAACTTATATTTTTTTTTTGAAATGTATATTTTTTGAACTATATGACCGACAGTACCGCAGTCGAGCTTATAAAAAAAAAAACTAGAAACTCAAATATTTGAAGATAATTAAAAAAGCTCAAAAAATTAGAAATTTGGAAAATTGTAAAAAAATAACTTGAAGACTTCAAAAAATCAGACAACTCGAAAAATCAAGAAACCGAAAGATCGAATCGTCGGATGCAATCTGGAAAAATGCAAGTCGAAAAACTCCAAAATCCCTTGAACAACTCGAAAAATTCTGATCAGTTCGAAATAATTTGAGTTACTAAAAACAAAAGTGGAATGTCGTAAATTTTAAAAATCCGTTAGATGAAAATGTCAGAAATTTTTTTTTGTAGGTCGTTGGATGTAATCGTTAGAGAAAGTCTTGTTGTGCATTTCGTCGGATAAAATCGTTGGACCCAAATTTGAAAAGCTCAAAAAAACTTAGAGAATTCGAGACAACTCGAAGAACTTCGAGACACTAAAAAATCTCGAAAATTTTTCATAAAGTGAAATTTCGACGGATGCAACTGTCGAACAAATTTTTCTTGTGAGCTGGTTGTCAGGTCGATGGAAAAAAAAAGGTCAAAATCTTAGAAATTCGAAAAATAGGAAGGATGCAAAAACTCAAAAACAAAATGACCTCAAAACTTGAAAAATAAAATAATCTGAGAGAAGGGAAGTAGATGCAGGTGTCTGAATTGTTTTTTTTTTGCGATTTTTTTGTGTTTTTTGTTTAGTTTTTTGACAGTCGTCGCGTAGAGAGCCTAGTCACAAGTATCTTGACTGCCCTTAGCCGCGAAAGCCGCGACCCAAATATCAGTATGTAGCTAATTTTGATTGGATCTCTATTTTGTGAGATTACTAAACTTCATTGGAGTGTTTTTCAATCTTAGGAAGTGGCAAGAGTCATTAGATTGAGGATAGATCATAGGTTGATCAAGATTTCTACATTCTATGTGTTGATTTGTTAGATATAAGTGCTAGAAGAGAATTGAGAGGTTCCATATCTTTTTTATTTCTTTTTGAAAAATTTGTTGTCTTTCAAAAGAGTGATTTGTGCATTGGAATAGGTTGAAAGAGAAGTTTCAATTCATTGCAACATGGCTACATCAAGTGGATACATGTTGGAAGGCGATGCTATATAGGCTTACCTCAAGCAACTATTCATTGTGGAAAGTGAGGATGGAATCACTTCTTGAGATAAATGATATTTTGGATATTGTTGTAGGTTTGGAGGAGAGGCCAGCTACACAACAAGAACAATTGAGGTATGACAAGAGAGCTAAAGAGCTCTACACATGATAAAGATGAATGTTACCAATGAGCTTCTCATGGAAGTTGGTAAGAGTACAGATAATATCGTTGAACCGATTTTTGTTAGAAATTGTTGTCGGATGCATAGCGGATCGAAAGTGAGAAATAATCGAAAAAAATAAGAGAAACTCGAAAAATCTCGAGTGTATTGAGAAATTCGAAAAATAAAATAAAAGGAAAAACATCGGATGGAATTTTTCGATGAAAACTTGAAAATTTCAAAATTGAAAAATCGGAAAAATCGGCGAATGCAAATTTAGTGCATGTCGACGGATGCAAAAATGTGAAAAAAATTGGAAAAAACGTTGGACAGAAAACTTAATCGAAAAAAATCAGAGAAATTGAAAATTCGAAAAAATCAAAAAATGAAAAATCTATAAATTGATGAACGTTCTATATGCAAAAATTGAAGAAACTTGAAAATATTCAACAGTTCGAATTTTTAATGGCGGTGTCCATAAACGCGAGATAGCGGTGGAGCGGTGGATTTTTGAAATGTGTGGTGTCAGTTTGCACATATCTGAAGGATCAGTAGGGGCGTTCTGAAGCAATTAGGATCTGACAAACAAGAAATTTAAATATGTGCTTGGAGAAATGAAGAATGGAGTACAACAAGTACAAATAAAAACGATCCATAATTAAAAAACGGTCTGAAAAAAAATGAGTTCTACAGTTCGATAAGCAAGAAGATTGTCAATGGCAGGGGCGCTAGTGTTTATTGAAGCATCTTCTAACTAATGTTTACTGGTTCTCTAGCCAACGTTTGCAAATTGCAATTCACACAGAATCTGATTCTCAACGGACCAATACTTGCGCTGAATCTACCACTCAAAGTAGCGCTTACTCTTTGTTTGACAGAGCTTCAGCATGGCCAGGGATCCACATGACTACAAATTGATTTAGCTACAACTCAGTCACAGGTTTTGTTTTGTAGTATATTGGTAGTGTGTTCCCCTGTCAGAGGCACAAGTATGACCTGAATTAGATCCGTATTTGACAATGGATGCTCAACTTGAATTTCGGACCTGTCAGGAACTCGATTTCCTACTGCTCTACAAACTGCTTCAGTCCTTTCTTTAGTTTTACATATTGCAGGTTATTCCTAATCTACTCTATTCCAAGAACAAGGAATTAAACTAACTCTACTCCTACTGAAATCACAAAATCATCAACACAACTTTAACTCCTACATAGTACTTGCTACAATTGTCACTCAACATTTGTAACAAAAACTCCTCAGGGAGTCAAAACTAGGAAACATCATAAATCAATTGAATAATAGATCAATTTCCAAATTTTGCACATCTTTCTGAAGCTAATCCCAAACCAATCCTTAAGAAAAGAAAACATCAACAAGCACATTCATACATCAGTACTCAAACAAAGTGCATGAAGACGGAGCATGGAAGGAAATGCAAGTAGAATAATCTTCAATTCAAAGAGCAACAACATTTTAGTACATGAGACATGCACTATAACTCATGGAGGAGGTCCCTAACTATACCGACGAGCTATAGAACCCAACTACATATTATTTTGGAGTCCACCTCCTGCAACAGAGTGAATCCTAGTCTATAACAATTTGAGTTCCACCTCTTACTTGATAATAGGAAGCCTCTTTATAAAAAACATAACTCAAGCTGAGATAATCTGATTTGCTAGCTCCCACATGGCTAACCATCTTTCGGGACGTACCATGGGGCTCACAACTATATTTTAGCCTAGCACTAACAATTCTCGTGTTCTCAGACTCGGCTCTCAAGTTCATCTCTACTAGAAGCCCTTTTGAGTGGAGAGGTTCTGCATCGACACCTCGGGCATGGCATCAGCTAACATGGACAGGCAGTCCGGGACCCACATAGGCCCGTGACTGGTGGCCCGCGCCTCCAATTTTTTTTTTTTTGAAAAACAATGGAAAATAGAGAAGGGTCCCAATCATTACAAATAAACAAACGTGATCCAAAAAGCATTCTAGGAAGACTAAACCTTAGAAACTTTAAACAAGCTTTGTCGGAAAGTGGTGTGCAGAAGATAGGTCTAGCTCGAAAAGAAACGAACTTGAAAAGAAACGAATGAAAATATTTGATGTTTACTGATTCTCTGCTCTAGGAAATCAGTTGGCTTTTTCTTGTTCTTGTTCTGGTTCTTTTTTCTTATTCCAGAACAGTTTCAAAGTTGGTGTTGCCTGTTATTAGGCTTCTTGGGCATTTTCTGGATATTTTCTTGCTATTACATTGCCCAAAACCAGGCAGAATGGACTAACTAAGGTTGTAGTATTGTCCTGCCTGTAAGAGGACACTCAGATTGGTCACTCTTGCACTAAAGCACATGCATCAACGACCACAATCAGTCAATCATGCATGCCAAAATGTTCAACCATCAGATCAACATGCAATTCCGTTGAACAATGGTTGAAATCCTACTCTAATGTTGCAAAATGAACTGAAATCAAATCCTAGCCACTACTACACTTGCATAAATCCACAAAACAAGAAATAAGAAACTATTCTAGCAGCAATTTAAAAGACTGTTGCACTGCTTTGAAGTAAACGTTTGAATCTGAAGAGCTAGGTGTGTAGTTGTGATCAATAAGAAAAGTATCGATCCTTTGAAACCATGCTCAAGCATATTGCTTCAAGCCATAAAGTGCCTTATGGAGTTTACACACATGATTGTGTTTACAGCCACAGGCGACACTGCATTTTTCAACGGGATTCCTAACAGACGAAAAAGATGACACTGTTGTCAACTCTGTGTATTTTTGCAGACTGTGTAAAAACACTTGTAATTCTACAGACTATGTAAAAACACGGGAAAATCCGCAGAACTGGATAAATAATGGATGAAGATTAAAACCAATTAGTCAATTAGTAAGAAAGAGAATAATCCAACAAGCTTCAACTAAATTTATAGATTTAAATAAGCTTAAAATAGCCATACTTTCTTTTCAAGAAATCAAGAAAAAAGACTTAAAATTACTTAAGCTCTATAGATTTGCACGAAAAGAGAAGTTAAAAAAAGGATAGCAACTAGTTCCAATCTTTAAAAACAAGCTCAATCTTTTCAAGAATAACTTGAAACAAAGCTTTAAGAAAACCAAACAGCCACATTCCATTAAACTGAATACCTATAATGGGGAGACATCACATGGAGACATTCAAGAAAGGTGGAGCTGCAAGAGCCAAGAAACCACTTGATCTCATTCACAGTGACTTGTGCGGCCCAATGAAGACCATGTCGATGGGGGGAGCCTATTATTTTATGACTTCCATAGACGATTACTCCAAGTTGACATGGATATATTTCTTGAAGAATGTACACGTGCCAAAGGAGGAGCGAAGCAAGCTTGATGCTAAAGCAATCAAGTGCATCTTTGTGGGTTTTGATGAGCAGACAAAGGCATACATGTATTTTGATCATCTGATGAACAAGATTCACATTAGCAAAGACATCATCTTTGATGAGTTGCACAAGTTTGATGACGAAGATATGCAGGTGGTGATGAAAGCATCAAA
>MU832797.1:0-66373 GCA_029204225.1 Diphasiastrum complanatum
CCGCAACAAAGCAACACAAGGGAATCGGATGGTTGACAAACGAACCCAACCAAACCTAGATCATACGGATCTAGCCCCCAAGCTATGGATCAATCACTCACAAGGGATAAAGGAGTCATACTATCAGCATATAGCCACTAGTATCACAATCAAGCATACACTAGTGAGAGCCCAATGGGTATACTTATACGCTCCAAGGCCCATGCGCACCACTAGTAGTGCATCGTGACACCTCACTGGACACCTCTGCAGCCTATCTGGGCCACATCATCCAGTTCTCCTATGACTCACTGATAGACCCATAAAATCCACCATCATGAGTTTAGGCCTCCAATTGTTAATTATGACCATATGCACATGAGGGCCCCAAACCCCTCATAATCATAATTAACTTACGGATTGAAGGCTTACTGATCTCTAGCGGGACACGCTATCTGAAACCAGTTGTGGGCATGACATTCTTCCCCCATTATTCAAGTTCTGTCCTCAGAACTTAAAGCTAGGGAAGTTCCTCCGTAATCTCCCTTCTTGTTCCCAGGAATCATGATCGTCCGTGTGACCCTTCCATCAAACCAGATGCTTGGTAACTATACGATTCCTCCATCGTTTAGTTCTTGTATCCAAGATCTTTTCGGGTTCAAGTCGAGACACACCCGATGATTCATCCAACAGGTCCAATTGGTCTCTAGAATCAAGATGCTCCCCTTCACGTAGACTCTTCTTGAGTCGATTTACATGAAAAACCGGATGCACTTGAGTTCCTTCCGGGAGGTCCAATTGGTAAGCTAAGGATCCGATCTTTTTCAAGATCTGATACGGTCCTCTATACCTAGGGGACAATTTGTAATGCTTGCCAGTACGCATTACACTAGATACCCAATCCCCCACTCAAAAGTCTCAAGGCAATCTTTTCAGATTAGCATAATGCTGGTCCCTATCCTGGGCACATTGGACATTCTCACGTGCTATCTGTAGCATTTCTTGCATATCGTGCAGGAAATCCGCTACCTTCTGAAACTTGCTCGTATGAGTCTCTACCGCTGATCTAGGCTCAAAACCATACATAAGCATTAACGACTATAACCGGTAGGCTAATGCTTACTTTTGAAACAAATAATCTCCAACAAGGATCACATCCTCTCCGAGGAGATTGCCATCAAAAGATAAATGCACATGTCATCTGATCTTTTGATCACGCAGGTAACCCTTCTCTTAAATGATCAAGTATAAACTAGAATGCGAACTATGATTTGTCAATCATTATTTCTTGAATCCTTGTCCTATACTCAATAATAAGAGAACATGATACATTAATATAGGCAAACTCAACCAAGGGCAGATACTTCTCCCAATGTAGGAAAAAGTTTGAAAAAATTCATTTCCATTATCACATTATCTTATAACTGGGTTGAATCTACAGATACACAAAACTCATCCATATAGATGCATAATAGCACTAAACTAAACATTTTCATACACTCAGGGAATGACTTCAATTTGTAACTTTGAACAGTTCCTACACTTACAATTTTTCCAATAAAAAAATTGGATCGTTTTACTTTTTATTAACCGTCTTGGCATTACTCAGTCAACGTCATTAAACTGTCAAAACTCAAAATATAAAATTACATGAATGGGAAATCCTTCAAATTGGATATAGCAACTCTTAAACCGGAACCAGCAAAATTCTTTTGTTGGGATACAGACTCCAATTCTCATTCATTCTGTCTGGCCATTTCATATTATCAGACAATCTTAAATTCAAATTTGACGAGTATCTTGCACAAACTTTTGCTCGACCCATTTCTAATGATCAGAATCAATAAGAAATGTTTAGCAAAAATAACTAATTTCAAAATTTGACCAAATTTGAAATTTAACAAAAAAGGAAAAAACTCATCTTAATTTTCTATTGGAAGTACCCCACTCCAGAAGTTAAAATGTCGTCATAGTACTCAACTACTAGCAAATTGCATGTAGTAGGTACAACAGAATTTGTGGTTTCTTCAGTCATTTTGGATTATCTATACCCAAAAAATAACTTTGCCTTAGTCAAAACATTGTGACCGAATCTGACCGAACGAAAACCTCAGTGTTGTCATTTCATTAAGATAACATAAAAGATTGAAATTTTGTACTTTCAAAAAAAATCGATTTGTGTAAAAAAATTTATGTAACTCAAAAATTCTGAACAAAATATTGTTAGTACGAAAGGCAATCAAAATCGACAAATCAATATTCAATTCGATTTCCAAAGTCACTAAACCAATATCTCACTAGCTTCCAAATGCTTGTGTTTTTTTTGCCATTTTCACAAAATGACTTGTGGGCAACCTATTCAGGTGATGTTTGAGCCTAGAACGCATTTCCACATGCCTGTAGAGACTCCTGTGACCTCCGTTCCGCCCGTCTACGTCCATATCACAAATTTCAATTTCCATGCCCTAATTCCATGTTTTTTAGGGTTTAGGCGTGGAGCATCGTGCAAGCATCTGCTAGTAGTGTGGTTTGGGCCTGCACTGCAGTCCTTTACGCCTGCATTTTGTATTGGGGCATTATGTTGTTTTATTAATTTTTTATATTAAAAGGAGCAATAGCGTAAACCTAGGAGTTATTGCACCTTAACTAGACCATCCTGCACCCAAAACATTCGGCAACTACACAGTAATAATGCTCTTAATTAGAGCTTTCATCTGATACCCATATTGCCCAAAAAAAAAAAATTAAAATTTTTTTGGAGAATTTCATAAACGCGTTTCTGAACAGCGTTTTTGACCGCGATTCTGAAACGCGTTTCAGAAACGCGCTGCATCTATGGTCAGGAGCATGCATGCAAGGGGGAATCTCGTACCCCCTCAAACATAACAAATGTGCCCTGATGCGTGTGGGCCCTCCAATGTATTACTGGTGACAGTATTGCAACTCCATCTCTTCGTGCCCGATGTGCCATAGCCCGAAGCGATGGTGACGTGATCCCACAAGGGATCCCTATCCCTCGGCATGGTCACTGGTGGCCCTCTCTCACATCTCTCTCTCTATCTCTCTCTCTCTCTCTCTCTCTCTCTCAACTCTCGAGTGACGAGTCTCTAATATCTATGTAGTATACCCTAAATTCTAAATTCTAATCTAGTTGCTAACCCTAACCGCTAACTTCTAACTCCTAAGTTCTAACTAGTAACTCGGACTAACTCCTAAGTTCTAACTTCTAACTAAGTAGTAACTTGTAAGTACCTACTACCCAGGTCCCACACCCCTCTCACAATGCCCAAGCCCCACACTAAACCCCATCAAGATTCAAGTTTCAACACACACATGTCACACACACACACACACACTAACACAATCACTCACACACACAAAATCTCAAGACACACACGCACACACACACACACTCTCTCTCTCTCACACACACAATCTCAAGACTCAAACACACACACAATCTCAATGCATACACACACACCCTCTCTCTCTTTCTCTCTCTCTCTCTCTCTCTCTCTCTCTCTCTCTCTCTCTCATATTCTCAATGGCCACAATGGCAAACAGGACATGGAAAAAAAAAGGTGGCATTTCTTTGAAGTTTCAAAAAGGCTGGACCTTTTCAAAACAGAACTGCAATTTGCTTCAAAACGAATTACGGTTTAGTGAAACCATAGAACCCACGGTTCTCAGAACTGTGGGTCCTGGGAACCGTGGGGTGAACCGTACCACGGTTCATGTGTGGCACGGTTCCTCTATTCAATTAATTATTAATTAATTACCAAATTCCCCCCAAACCCTCCCTCACAGATGTCATAGATTTTTGGCATTACACAGATTTCACAGATTCAAATGATTTCACAGATTTTTGGCATTACACAGATTTCACAGATTCAAATAATTTCACAGATAATTTCACAGATTTTTGGCATTACACAAATTTCACAGATTCAAATGATTTCACAGATTTTTTTGGCCTTTTTTTGCATATTTTTGGGCTATTTTTGGGCGTGGGAAACTAAAAAAAAAAATTAATGAATTGATTAATTAATTAATTATACGGTTCACAACGGTTCCCCCTTAAATTTTCTGTGAACCGTACGGTTCACTGTACAGTTCTGAGAACCGTGGTGAACCGTACACGGTTCTCAAATTCTATGAGTGAAACCTTAGATGAAGATCTCCCTTCCAAATGTTGAGACTGGAGAGACGAGACCAGCACCCCCCAAATTCACACATTGACACCCACGTAGGACACGATAGGGCATTATCTTCTCATCACGCAGCTCCTCCATTAGCAACCATCAAAGCTTTCCTCAGTCCATCTATTCACAGTTTAAATTAGCTGATTCCAATTTGAATCAAAATTGCCCCCTTCAAACCTCATCAAATTAACAAATTGGGTACCATTGAGCCAAGATTCTGCAAATTTACTTCGTGTTCCATACATAGTACAGAACGTTAACCTCCCCCTCTCAAAGCACGTGAGAGAGGCAGTTGCTACTGCAAGTCCATCATAGCTACAAGTGTATTGCAGCTAGTACAATGTGTCCCAAAATGAGGATAAGAAAGGATAAAAAATGAGACAGAAAAATGATAAGGAATGTTGATTGTTGGGACTGCAAGAACTGATTATGGGATCTGATTCTAGATCTTTCACTGTATTTTATAAGATGCCTCGGCATCGTTCTCTTAGCTATGTTCCTCCAGCCCTCTTCCATTTTCGACAGGCTATGTTCTCTTAGCTATGTTTCCCCAGCCCTCTTTCATTGTATTTTGTTTGTGCATACATGAAGGCAGAAAGAGACTAGCTCCCAACATGCTAGGCTCCAGCTTCATGAGAAAAGAAAAGCATAAATCATTGAATCTGATAAGAGAGAGAGAGAGAGAGAGAGAGAGACTGCATTTTTACCTCATTGCATTGTTCCTCGATCTCATGCCTGAGCTTGATAGCATATTCAGCACTGATATCTGCATTGTTAAGGGCGGTAGAAATCTCTGAACCAGTCTTCGGAACCCCAGCGCCACCCAAAAACAATCTGGAAGCCAAATTGGGTTCTCTAATTTTCCTTAGTAAAGCCTCCTTAAACTCATTGTTGAGTAAGTTGATGCCACAATTCAGCACTGCCAGCACCGACTGCACATTCATTGTACAAACAGCTCGCCGACAGCAGCTTTGAAGAACAAAAAAGACATCATCTACCATAGATGTGGTTAAAGCATCTGGCACAACCTCGTCAATCTTGATAGCCTTTTTGACATTCTCGACCATAAAAAATTCCTCAAGAATGATATAGTGGCCAATGAGTTCCTGCACAGACCGGTAGAAACTGCCCCCTTTGAACAGATTCCGAGGGCTTACCTGAGCTGCGGCTTCTCGCATTTTTGTGATCATGAAATGGGTGTAATCCTCACTGGTCTGACCAAGAAGTAGCATCTCTTCAAGAAATATTTCTATCTCTCGGGGGTCAGGCCCCTCGGCTGAAGCCACAGCCAATAAATTTTTGTTCTGCATGCTAATGTCCTTGGCAAGCTTTGCAAGCTTCCTATACTCCATGTACTTCTTCAGAATGAGAGATCCTTTAGCATCACACTCTTCTTGAAGCTCCTTGATTGCATACACAACTCCATCATCCTCATCCACACTCTTTAGCAGATCCTCGTTGTCCTCAATAGCCAAGGCAATGTCCTTAAATAGATGGTTCAAAACCCCCACAAAATTTGCACGTTGTTGCACGCCGCCTCTTCCAGCCGCCGCTTGCTCCAGGCTATCCTTCAATCCTTCAAATTCATCTCTGGCCCTAAGGGCGACCACTTTTCTGAGATACCCTACATAGGATTTTAGGGCTTCCTCATGTAACCCTAAACTAGGGTAAAGCTTCACAAATCTTACCACATTGGGATGATCTCGAGCCTCAACGGCCGCGGAGAACTTCTTTCTGATAACTGTCTCAAGCTTTTGCTTGGATTCCAGAAGCTGCTTCCTCTGATCTCCCGCCGCCGCAGTTTCTAGCGTTTGTTCCACCCAGCCTCCTCCTTGTCTTCCACCAGACAGGCCATATTCCTCATCCAAATGCATGAAAGTCTCCACATACTTCGCTGCAGCTTCGTAATCTTCGGTCTGAAGAGCCTGCCGCGCGCCTTCGATGCAATTGCTGCGATCTTCGATGGCGTCTATTCTGGCAAGGGTGGCTTGAACCCTAGACTGCGCCAGATCGAGCTCCCGCACCTTGCCGCTCACCAGATCGGCAAGGTCGCAGGTGGATGTGGCGCTGGCCAGCATCTGATCCGCATTGACATGCACCAGGTCAAGGACCTCGGCCGCTTTGTAGAGGCCGCTCAGCTTCTTGTCCAGCTCATGGCGCTGCGCCAGGAGGGTGTCCAGCTCGCTGTCAATGCTGCGCTCGTAGGCAATGCTCTCGTGCAGGAGGCGCGTCATGGATCCGACGTCGGTGAGGGCTCGGATCTGGTCGAGCATGCCGCTGCCCACATGCAAAACGACCTGCCCTCCTCCTGCTGCTGCTGCTGCTGATGGATCGTTGATCGCCATCGCCGTCCTCAATCCAAAGCAACAAAATGTGAAAGAATTGAATGCAGGCTGTGATGGCTAAACCGCGATTGTTCCGTACCCGTGGATTGTTCCGTACGGATCATTGCTAGAGGAGAGGAGGTAGTGCGCTTGGGCTAGAACCATGTGTTACAAAAGAATCTTCAATTTCTTTTACAATTTTGTCCTTGAGCCTCCTTGCTCAAAAATAACAGCCACATGGCCTATTGTCAATCGCAGATCTATATATAACAAATGGAGGGTTAGATATCGTACGTGTGGCACTCTCTCTCTATATATGTGGCGTTGTGCGTAATATACGTGTAGTTAATGGTCAACGAAATCCTTTTTGCACACACGACAACTGACGGTGCTCACAGCTTGGACTTTAAAAAAAAAAAGTCTTATGTTTGCACACACGATGATTGACGGCACTCGTAGCTTGGAACCGCTTTCTTTGTAAAATCTTCTTTTTGCACACATGACGGCTCTGATGTCGCTAGCAGCTTGGAACTGCTTTATTTGCAAAATCTTCGCATGCTTTTTTTTATGAAATCTATAACATCTTTGGAGCTTAAAATAGAGATTAGTTTGAGATTTTGACCTCGCAGAACTCATAAACTAGTAGTTAATGCACCAACGAAATTCTCTTATGCTTACACAACGGCTGATAGCACTCACGACTTGGAACTACTTTGTTTGCAAAATCTTCTTTTTGCACACACGATTGTCGGCACCTGCAGCTTGGAATTGCCAAAATCTTACACACGACGACTCTAATGTTGCCCAGAGCTTGGAACTGCTTTAATCACAAAATCTTCACATACTTTTTCTTGGTGGAAATCTACAGCATTTCTAGAGTTAGTCTAAGATTTTGACCTGGCAAAACTCGTAAACAAGAAGTGATGTTTAGTAGGAAATAGATTTTCATGCTACACCAATTTATGGGCGTCACAAGAAACATCAATCTTGTATGACATTGCTTGTTTTCCTTGTTTGTTAGAAGTCTTCCAACTATTCTCAAAAATAGAATTTTGTTCATGACTTGTCTGAGTATCTTCTAGACCTGAGGCCAGAATTCAAAAAACCTACATGAACAGGAATTTAGGAAGCATAGGAGGACAAGAGACTTGTATTTGACAGCAACGGTCAAGGAAGTCGTTATTTTTGTCATCCATCGTTTCCCTTCTGATCCACATCCTTTCAAGCTTCTCAATTGGACAATCAATATGGACAGTTGCTATTTGCTTAGTTCTCTCTCTCTCTCTCTCTCTCTCTCTCTCTCTCTCTCTCTCTCTCTCTCTCTCTCTCTCTCTCTCTCTCTCTCTCTCTCTCTCTGACTCTATTTGACGCATATCTCTCCTAGCTGCACTTCTGGTGGGCATAAGAGCAACGCTCATTTGTATTTATGTCGATTTTTGCTCTACCAATATGTATTTTTTCTTGTTTTTTCCATACCTTATACATGGAGAGGGGCCTTTTTGAAATTTGCAAAGGCTTGCTCAACAAGCATCTTTTAAATGATTGGGATTGTTCCACCTATTAGGTCTAAGATCTGACGGTGTGCATTATAGTCAGTTAGGCGCCCCATGATAGTCTCAAAAAGCTATAAGAATGCTACATGTGTGAAAAATTGTCAAAAATATATCTTGGTTATTTTATGATATTATGTTTGTGAGTGCATTTCACGTGTGGAGCATTTTCTCACGTGTGTAAAATAGTTAGAAATAGTTTATAATGTTGACTTTAGGGGTTCAATTATGATGTAACTCAAGCTAGTTAGGTTGCTTACACATGTCAAGTTTAGGTTTGATGAGTGATGCATCCTATGTGGTGGCAAAAGTCAAAGTCAAAGGGTCCAATCATAAGAGAGAGATGTGTTGGATGGAAGGGTCCAATCAAAAGTGAGGGATGTTGCATCACACATCCAATAGGATTAGAGAGGCTATGTTTAAGGGGTCCAATAAGAATCAAGCCTGGATCTCCATGAGTTTTGATATGTACTTTCATTCCCTTTATTAATGTAAGAGAGATCTATTTGGAGATTTGCCAATTTTGCTTGTATTGTCTTCTCTCTCTAGATGAGCCCAGAAGTGGTATTTTCTCTCTCTACTCGAAGAGAGGAGCTTGTTGGGACTTAGTTTATTTCATGAAGTCTTCCACACGTGTGAAACACCTTTTGGTAATGAATAAATGCATGTAGAATGGTCTTTTTGCCTTAGAACTTGTCATTGATCTTGGATTTCAATCAATAGGTGATCTATAGTGCATGAGCCAAGCTTAGGAGATCAATTTCACACATTATGACACGTGTGAATTTTCACATGTGGTATCAGCCTCAATTCCTCCAAGAAGTACAAAAGTACAAGAAGAGAGCTTGGATGGATCTCTATTATATCAAGATGAATGTCTCTAATGAGATTTTGAGAGAGATTGGTGCTTGTACTTCGACCAAGGATGTTTGGGATACTCTGAAAGCAATCTACGAGGCCAGAAATACCTCTAGGCTTCTCACTCTTAGAAATCAAATATTCCAAAGTTGTCAAAAGAGTGATGAGAGTGCCACTAATTATGTTTTGAGAGTGAAAGACATTCATAGGGAGCTTGCTTGTATTGGAGATTCCATCAAACAAAGTGAGCTAGTCCAAGTCATACTTAATGGCTTGAAGGATGAATATGAGAATCTTGTCCAATCCTATGCTATCAAGGAAGAGCTACCAACCTTGGAGGCTTTGCAAGGAGTGGTAATAGCTTAAGAATCAAGGCATGAGAACAAGCTATTAAGGATGGACAAATTGTCACTCAATCATAATGGTGATGACAAAGTTTTATTTGCCAAGCACAAAGAAAGGAGCAAAAAGCAACACCAACAATTCTCTAAGGACAAAGCAAAAGACCAAGATGAAGAGGATGATGATTCCTCTCAAGATTTTACTTCAAAGAAGAAGGAAAAAGATGTTAAGTACTTCTTTTCTGGCAAGAAAGGCCACTATGCCACCAATTGCTTCAAGAAGAATAACCAATTCAAGCAAGCCAACATCTCTCATGAAAAAGAAGACTTTATTGCAAGTGATGGAGAATGCTCACTTATGGCATCAAGCTTCTCCTCTTCCACCTTCAAGAAGGATGACTCTTGGTATATTGATAGTGGAGCATCATCTCATATGTGTAGTTCCAAAGATTCTTTTTCATCTATTATGCCTTATGAAGGAATCAAGAAGTCCATATATATTTCAAGTGATCAAAAGTGCAAGATTGAAGGAGTAGGGACTATTCCCTTGAAGCTTGCATCATCAAAAGTTCTATCTCTTCACAAGGTTTTTGTTGCTCTCAAGCTTACAAAGAATCTTTTAAGTGTTGGCAAATTATTTGATGGGGTTTGAGCAGGAGCCTCCTCAACATATGATTTCAAAGGAATCTTCAAGATGGATGGCCAAGTCTTTATGGCTCATCTTTTATGGTAAAGAGAGGCAAGTTTTAGGTGGTATCCACATTCTCACTTATGCTTCTCTTCCATTACTTGATGTACTATCTTGCTTTATTGAGATTCCTACATCTTAAAATTCATGTAAGGCAATTCTATTTTTGGATGATGCCTATAGTATGGACATATTACTTGTCATTCATGGCTTAGATATGTTTCCAAATTACTTAGAAAACAAGTGGTTGAGTCATCAAGTGTATGCTCTTGGATCTAGTAAGGCAAGAATGAGCTTGTTGCTCATAGTTTGAAAAAACATGTTTTTACATGGTTTGAGGCATTTTGTAAACTTCTCTTGAGATTAAGTGAAGCATCCAAAGAGGACACTTACATCCTTGGCCTCAAGAATATCAAGATTGCATTTGATTTCAAGATTAGATCCATCATGGATAAAGTTCATAGTATGTATGTGGACTAGTCAAGCTAGTATGCTTAATCTTGATAATCAACACTTTTACTCATCTTATGATCTTGATCTCTATGATCTTTGTGATATTTATGAGGCATGGAAGCCTCTGAATTTCATTATGGTACAGCCATTTCCATGCAAATGGTACTTTCAAAT
This sequence comes from Diphasiastrum complanatum, assembly GCA_029204225.1. Classification (NCBI taxonomy): domain Eukaryota; kingdom Viridiplantae; phylum Streptophyta; class Lycopodiopsida; order Lycopodiales; family Lycopodiaceae; genus Diphasiastrum; species Diphasiastrum complanatum. Next base: position 10,570 of record MU832797.1, read on the forward strand.
CAAAGATCATCATCAAGCATGGAGAGAAGCACATGGATATAGTGGCAAATTGGTGGAGTGTTGTTCAAAGGTGTTGGCAAATGATTTCTACCAAAGAAATCTTATCATGGATATGGTGAGGGTGCTGGTATGATGGATCCTTTTGCTGTTTTTTTACTTCATATGCATACCAAAGGATCCACTCAAAAAGTTTCACAAACTCTTTGATCTTACCAAGCTAGATTTTTGAGGAGGTGTGAAAAATTGTCAAAAATCTATCTTGGTTATTTTATGATTTTATGTTTGTGTACATTTCAAATGTGTGGAGCATGTTCCCACGTGTGTAAAATAGTTAGAAATAGTTTATAATGTTGACTTTAGGGGTGTCATAAAGATTGCTAGTCAAGCATCTTGGTGTCACTAGGTGATAGGGCCAATTTTGGCTTTAGAGGTCAAATGGTCAAGTACACATGTTTTGTCATGATTAGTCCAAAATTCAATTGTGATGTAACTCAAGCTAGTTAGGTTGCTTACACATGTCAAGTTTAGGTTTGATGAGCGATGCACCCTATGTGGTGGCAAAAGTCAAAGGGTCCAATCATAAGAGAGAGAAGTGTTGGAAGGGTCCAATCAAAAGTGAAGGATGTTGCATCACATCCAATAGGATTAGAGAGGCTATGTTTAAGGGGTCCAATAAGAATCAAGCATAGATCTCCATGGGTTTTGATATGTACTTTCATTCCCTTCATTAATGTAAGAGAAATCTATGATTTTTTGAGTCAATTTGGAGATTTTCCAATTTTGCTTGTGTTGTCTTCTCTCTCTAGATGAGCCAAAAAGTGGTATTTTCTCTCTCTACCCGAGGAGAGGAGCTTGTTGGGACTTAGTTTATCTCATGAAATCTTCCACACGTGTGAAACACCTTTTGGTAATGAATGAATGCATGTAGAATGGTCTTTTTGTCTTAGATCTTGTCATTGATCCTGGATTTCAATCAATAGGTGATCTATAGTGCATGAGCCAAGCTTAGGAGATCAATTTCACACATTATGGCATTCCCACATGTGTGACACGGTACTCTAGTGAAACAAGCTGTTAGTGTGCCACGTCATACTGGACGTGACCTGAAAGTAACTAATATACTCGTGAGGCCCGAAACACACTAAATGGAGTTAGTCCAAGGTTTGGGACCATATGTGCATGTGTAAAGTTCTCAATAGCAATTCTATGAATAGAGGATCCATGCATAGAGTCTCTATTCTAAAAGAATCTATGTATAGGAGAGTTAGGACCTTGCATGACCATGTGCACAAGTGGTTCTAGGCTCTATATAAGGAGGCCAAACTCGCCCTACTACACCATTATTTGGTTGATTCATTGTCAGGCTCTTACTCTACTTTCATGCTTCCTATTTCTTCGCTTGGGGTTGAATCTTCTAGAGTTTGATTGGTTGCTTCTACTTGGTTGGGTGGTTTCTCCATAGTGTGTTTTCCATTGTGTTTGTCTTGTAAGCATGATGTTGAGGAGCTTTTTCTTATATTGGTATCAGAACAAGGCTTACGAAGATTGGAGAACTTAAAAAAGGGCTACCTTTCGTCGACATTTCAGTTTGGATCAATTGGAATTCTCTTCCAGGTGGATAGCAAGATGGCAATGTTGGAGAAAGAGGATGTGTGAGTGTGAGAAACTAAAAGAAACGAACATGAAAATGAGAAACGAACTCGAACGGAAAGTGTTCGTGCGAAGTGAATGAGCCATATTACTCTTTTCCTAAGCATGACTATGCCTATAAAAAACAAACAGAACATTAGTGATAGAAATCACGATCGATCTGATTACGTAGCCAAACATTTGGCAACAAAATATCAGAAGGATAATTTGTCATGAACAACTAGACAAATTATTTGTCAAAAATGCGACACTCTGACAAATGCCTTAAGATTTGATTTACAGGGTGCCTTTGCTTTTTTGTAGGGGCACCTTCGGTATTTTGTAAGGTCGTGTCATCTTTTTTGCTTATCACAAATCACGTGTAAAAACACAGTGTCACATTTTTCACCTTTTTCGCCTGTAGAAATTTATTTGTATTTATGCAGACAGTCGGGTTTTTTGCCTATCTTATTTTAGATGTAAAAATGCAGACTGTGCGACAACATGAGTAAAAATGCAGCATGAATGGAGGTAGATTAAAATAGGATTTAGGAGAGTAGAGGAGATAAATCCAACACTCCCCTCCTTTAATCTAGATCCATGAATGCCTTGATCTTCAGACTAAGCAATGCACAAAACTTGTTGTGTGCATTAATACTTAATGCCTTCGTGAATATATTTGCAACCATGTCCTGTGTTCTGCAGTACGTTAAGCTCACCTCCTTGTTGAGAACCTTGCCCTTGATGTAGTGATATCTAATTTCAATGTGCTTACTCCTAGAGTGAAATCTAGGGTTGGCCAATAAGGCAATAGCAGTCTGATTATCACAGAATAAAATTATGGAGTGGTATTGATACAAATTAATGTCTAATAGTAAATTTCTCAACCAAAAGAGTTTCTTAATAGATTGAGAAGCAGCAATGTATTCTACTTCTGTAAAAAAAAGTGCGATAGAGGTTTGCTTACGACTGTTCCATGAGATAGGACCACCATTGAAGAAGAATGTAAATCCAGATGTGGACTTACGATTGTCTACATCTCCTCCCCAACTTACATCAGAATATCCACTGAGCTGATGAAGATTGTCGTTGCTGACATCTCCATATCGGATGCACTGGTCCATGGTAGCTCAAATGTACCTATGACTCTTATGAGAGCCTTCCAATGGATAATGTCAGGATTAGTCATATATTGACTGAGTGAGCATTACTGCAAAAGAGATGTCTGGCCTTGTACAGACCATTGCGTACATGAGAGATCTAAGTATCGATTGATAAGGATACTCTCTCATCTGCTCCTCTTCCTGCTGTAAAAATTACAGCAAATAAGGATCCTAAAACACTTGAAATGATGAGGGAAACAATAGATTATGATTTCATAAGATTAGCACAAGTTGAACCATCAAAATCCATCAAAAATCTATGCTTGAACCTCACTAAATGGCCCAAATCCTTGAAGAAGGCTTCACACGTGTGAAAGTACGGCCTCCCACAGTCTGAGTACTGTACACCAGACCTACATTCAATCCTATAATCATTAGTAATCACAAGTACTCAAACAATTATGAACATAGAGAGCAATTGCACCATTATGAGAGAAAAAACATGAAATTGCTTGATTGATTTTGGTGAGATATCATCACCTATATATACATGATCCATCACGGTTTTGGGTAGGTATGAGTAGCCCTAAACCTATCCCTAATGCTAATTTTGGTGGATCTTTCATCCCTACTAAGTTAGGGTTGGAATCTTGGAGATCCCTCAACAAAGCAAAAATTACCAAAAATAGCTCCTATTTTTTCTCCCTTGTATCTAAGCATAATTTGGACACATTCCAAAGGTTCTAACACTTAGGTCTACTTGAGAACATCTTTATGAATGGAATCCTATGCTATTTGGCACGTGTGACAAGCCACATCATGACCATCTAACTATTTACAAGTCATATGACCAAAACTAGTCAAGCTAGAATTGTGAATTTTTAACACCTGCTTGGTCAGAGGACATTGGTCCTTTGACAAATGCAGGTCTGGATCCATTGGTGAGTGAGCTAACTTACAATTCATTAGATTGTATCTGTTAAGAACATTGTGAAGATACCTTTGTTGAGTGATGTAGATCAGTCGTCTCGCTCTGTCCCTGTGGATCTAAATGTCCAGACAGAAGTGAGCTTCGCCCAAATCAGTCATGTCGATCTCTAAAAACAACATCTGCTTAGAATCCTTGACCAAATTGGTATTGTTGCTGAAGAACAACATATCATCCACATATAAGGTGATGATAATGAAGGATTGTTGCACTGACTTGGAATAGACATTGCAATCAACAATGTTTGGTTTGAATCCTTATTTGATAAGGAATGTGTTGATCCTCTGAAACCAAGCTCTGGCAGACTATTTCAAGTCGTAAAGTGCTTTGTGGAGTTTACAGACATGATTCTTCATACCTTTTAGAACGTATCCTTCGGGCTAGATCATGTAGATGTCTTCTTGTATAACTCCATTCAGATAAGTTGTTTGTACATCAAGTTGATGTACTTCGAGGTCAACAGCTACAGCATAAGACAAGAGTGCTCGGATCGACGAATGTTTGACTACTGGACTGAAAGTCTCGCTGTAGTCGACGTTGGGGATCTGAGTGAATCCTCATGCTATCAGTCTTGCCTTTCTTCGATCAATTGTTCCATTGGCATTGTATTTGATCTTAAAGATCCATTTGCAATCAATGATATTGTAGCCAATAGGAGCTTCGACTAGTGACCACATCTGGTTCTTGATCAGAGAGGAATACTCTCTGTGAATAGCTTTTCTTCAGAGATCAAAGTCTGGTTGGTTGAGTGCCTCTTCGACTGTTGTCGGTTCCTATATCAAGAGACATGCAGACTCAGGAGTATAGCTTGTGGGCTGTGTGTGCACTTATCTTGATCTTCTGGGAGGAATCGACTGATGAACCACGCTTGGGACTTGTTGCTAGGTAGCAGCAATGTCTTTGTCTATTTTGCTATCGAATAGTGGATCGATGATGGACATGCCTGAGCCAGAAGCTCGGGTAGTTGTGTCAATGGCAGGTGATGAAGGTTCTCCTAGAGCAATATCCTTGCCTTTGGTGTCGACGAACTGATCATCGATAAAGACTATATCCCAGCTATGCAAGATTTGCTGGGTATCAGGATCATACAGCTTGTATGTATTATCAGACGAATTATATCCAATCAGGATGGTCTTGAGACTTGGAAGTTCAATTTCTTCCTCGTGTCTTTTGGGATCTACATGTAGGCAACGCATCCGAACACTTTTAGGTTCTTCACAGAAGGCTTAGAGCCTATCCACACCTCGTGGGGTGTCTTGTCTGAGAGGGCCTTGGTCTAACATCTATTTTGGACGTAAGCTACAGTGGAGACAGCTTTGGCCTAGAATCTCTTGGGCAGCGATGCATGCGCTAGCATACATTTGGCTGATTCAACCAGGGGGTTCTTCCTCTCGGCTAAGCCATTAGACTGAGGATTGTAAGGAGTGATGAATTGCTGATCGATGTCATGGCTTTGGCAGTACTCCTTAAACACGTACACTTTTATTTGCATGAATAGAAGTATTGAGCGCCTGACTAGAGGCAGAAAAACAATGACTTAATTTATACAGGTATCCATGCCTCTTTCCGAGTGCTAGGATCTTGCCTGTCCTATCAACTACTTTGCACTGATCACATTCGATTTCTACTCTATGTCCTAGATCTCTGATCCTGCTTACAGAGAGCAGATTCGTAGATAAACTTGGTACATATAGGACTTTAGATAGTAGCTTAGACTGATCATTTGCAAAGCTTAATCTTACAGTACCTTCACCTTTAATAGCTTGTGTGCTATTGTCGCCAAGGTGAACATATTTCTTGGTATTGTAAGGTGTATAGGACTCGAAATATCTAATAAGGCTGGTCATATGCTGAGTGGCATCGGAATCCAAGAACCAAGAACTATCGCCAGATGCTCCTTGATGGTTGGTCATGAAGGCATCATGATCCGCTTCTTGAACAGGCTGTGGAGCTTCTGTAGCTACATTTCTCACTTGATTCGACTGTCTCTTGTTGTTGCTCTTTGCTTGCAGTATCCGGCAGTCTTGAGTTTTGTGGTTGTTTCGCTTGCAGTATCTGCAAAACAGCTTCTTCTTCGTCTACGAATTTGACTGTTCTTTGTGATGTGCTAGTTTCTTGTCTAGATTTGATTGCTTCGGGCCTTTCTTCTTCTTCTGCTTAGTCATGCTCTTGTTGGTGTATAAAGCGTGAGAATCAGCTGAGGAACTTGAGGCTTCGTTCCTCCGCGTGTCTTCCTGCAATAACATAGTAATGACTCTCAAAAGAGTCAATTTTTGACGTGATGATCATCACCCAGTTGTCATATGAGCTTGGCAAGCTTGTAAGCAATTGCATCACTGCGTCTTGATCGTCTATGACAGATCCGATAGCGGCCATTTGCCTTAGCAAGTTTTTGAATTGATTGATGTGATTCTGCAGGGAATCACTATTTACCATCGTGAGGGAGTAGATTTCTTCCTGAGATGTAGCTTGGAAGCTATATCTCGCACTTCACATATTGTGCTCAAGATGTCCCAGACTTCTTTCGATGTATGGGCCTCGGATACATGGCCGATCTAGGTATTCGTAATGTTGAGGATGATCAACACAAAAGCCTTTCCATCCTTCAGCTTCCATCTGGTGATTGCTGCGTTGTCTGCTTTGGGTTTTCCTTCTGCACCTGTAGAATGAGCTATATTACTCTTTTCCTAAGCATGACTATGCCTATCAGAAATAAACAGAATGTTAGTGATAGGAATCACGGTTGATCTGATTATGTAGCCAAACATTTGGCAACAAAACAGTAAAAGGATAATTTGTTGCGAACAACTAGACAAATTATTTGTTGCAAATGATTGGCAAAGGGCTAGACTAAGCTCGACTGATAATCAATCGCGAATTAGTCGCAAAAGGCAAGACTGAATATTAGTCACAAATAGCTAGACTAATAATAATTTGCTAAGAACTAATTACCAGATTGAGCAATAAGAGAGTCAGATAGAATGTAAAAAAACATAGCAATATTGACACAAATCTGAACGCAGAACAAGATAGAGCTGTTATCAGATTAAGTATAGCAAAATATACATGTCAATAATGTTGTTGAGCACAAGACAATAGCGGAAGAAACCACGTGCTCTACAAAGCTAATCCAATCCGTAAAAGGAATGAATCTATTACTGACAATACAAAAGAATCAATGCGCGAGGGCATCTACTTCATCTATGTATGATAAGCTTCTAATGCTATTATGCTTGTTGCTTGTTTCTCTCTCTTCTCTTGAATACGGAAATGGTATTCAATATATATACACAATTTTACAGGCGTGCAGATGAAGAAAGTACAAAGTGGATGTGTTGTTTGTAAGAAATCGTGGGTGACTAATGTCATTGTCAAATCTGTTAGCATAGTTGCATGGAATGAGCATGAAAGGGCCGCGACGTCAGCCTTTGTTGAAATGAAAGTTGGTGAAGATCCAAAAAATGTGACACTCTAACAAATTCCTTAAGATTTGATTTACAGGGTGCCTTCGCTTTTCTGCAAGGGCACCTTCGGCATTTTGTAAGGTAGTGTTGTCTTTTTCGCCTATCACAAATCACGTGTAAAAACACAGTGTCACATTTTTTGCATGTGGAAATTTACTTGTATTTATGTAGACAGTTGTGGCTTTCGTCTGTCTTATTTTACATGTAAAAATACAAACTGTGTGACAACATGAGTAAAAATACAGCATGAATGGAGGTAGATTAAAATAGGATTTAGGAGAGTAGAGGAGATAAATCCAACATGCAAGTGGGTGTACTATCCCGGTTTCCCTTTGCATGTATCTAAGATCCATGTCTCTCGAAATTTTTTGGGGTTTTATGGAGAATTGTCCTTGAAAGCCAATTTGTTTTGCTTTTTTGGAGCTTTTTCTTGTGTAGCTCAAATATTGTGTAGATTTGAATTTCCAACAGATGTCTGCCAGTTCTTTTCATGATTTATGATTCTCTGTAAATTGGTTTGCATGTGCTAAAGAAAGAGTTGCATGTCATGAATTTCCACTTTATAGTGAAGAAAAAACCAAAAAATAGTCAAAATCATCAGTTTTGTTTCTTTTTTCATAAAGTTGGATAGTAGGTGGCTGTAAAACACCATTTAGAGCTTGTGAAGAGGTGAACCAAACTCTTTTGAAGTTGTCCCTGAGGTTAGAGCCAAGAATTCCGTGGATTGGGCTTATGGAAAGTCAAAAAAGACCAAAAAATAGCTTATTTTTGTGGTTTTTGGGGGATGGATTGCTCCCAATTCATAGGGAGATGATGCTAAAATTTTCATAGCAGGATTAGAATTCCTTTTTATCTTCCAAGGAAGCTATCAGACCTGTAAATTGATGGCCGAAGGCTTATGCTTCATCTCCATCAAGTTTGAAGCTATTTTGACTTCTACAAACCAAGAAATCTTCGTTCTCAGCCTATACTGCTTCTTAGGATTAGTATGAATGCTTCATAGAAGCCTAATAGGCCATTGAAGACTGTTGGTAACATCACTTTTGGGCTTGGGAAGGTGTTTGATTGATTTTATAGCACATTGCCTTGAGGAAGTGTGCCCTACTACAAAATTTTAGATGCTCTGTTCTCACACGTGTGAAGCCTAGGTGGAAGGCTGATGTGGCAAGCATCTTGGTCACTTGGTCTCCCTCTATTTTGAGCTTTACAACACCCAATTAGATGTCCTATAGCCAAAGTTATGGTCATTTGAAATTTTGGTTGTTTTGTGAGCAAAATTTGCAAAATCCATAATTGTCCTGATCAAATGCTCATACACATGTGCTCTGACGGTTGGATCACAAATCAGTGATATTGGTTGACAAATTTCGTAAAACTGAAGGTTACTTAAAATATCTCGTAATGACGTTTTCTAACCAATGTAGTATGCTTTGCATGCCAGTCTGACATTGGTGTAGTGACATTAGAAATCGAACAGTATTTTGATTTTTCAATTTCGATTGCCTTTTGTACTAACAATATTTTTGTCAAAGCCAATGTGGAAAAATCAACATCTACTTAAAGAAAGAGATGCAAACTCACTAAGAATCTGATCAAACATCAAACAAAAGATATAATGAAGTTTTTGTCCGTACAAAAACATTAAGTTACTATATTTCACATGTGTGGATCCGAAAATAGCACAAAATAAGCATTCTACACACAAGATTGCAAGATATCACCAATATAGTGCACCAATGGATAGATGAACCCAAGAGAACCATGTATAAGCATGAAATGAGATAAGAGAAAGAGAATGTCTTCTCTTCCCATTAGTTACATCATTTTATAACAGGTCCAAACCTAACTTTAAACTTTGGTTTCCCTCCATAATTAAAAAAAACCCCTACTATTTTGTGATTAGATTCAATATCTCTACTACTCAAATTGAATCTATCAAAAACTCGTGTTCTATAGTTTCCCACACTTTCCAAAAGTTTTTATTCAGATGATTTTAGACTGATATAACTTTGAAAAGTCAAATCTAAGTCTAATATGAAAATTGGCCTCAATTGTGCATTTGGCAATTTATCAAACTATGATCAATCTTGACTAAACTAATTGAAATCTTTCACACTCCCTCTTCAACTAGTTTTAGCTTAACCATAGAACTTTGATCCAACTTTAAAATGATCTCCATCCTAAGTAGAGACCTCTTTTCTAAGGTCCTAAAGTAGCTTCCATATTTGATATAGAGAATAGTGTCCACTTTGGATGCTTCACTACATCAATTTTACATGTCACGATGTGAATAGAACATGAAGAACCAAATAGAATGTAAATGAGATGATTCCTCCATGCTATCAACTTTGAACTCTTTGAAAAATTACAGCAACCAAACAATAAAATGAGCCTCCATCTCCATCTTGCCACAAGATGCCATCATCACTTGATGACTGGATCATGAATGAGTGATATAATGAACCTCCAATAGCTTCATTTCCATCAGCAAACAATACAACTCCAACATCAAGATGATGCTCACCAATGTAGCTAATTTTAATTTGCACACATCCACGTGAAATTGCTTAAACATGAGATAGAACAAGTAAACCTGAAAAACACTTCCTTGCTGCTCCTTTGACCTTACTTGAGTCTTCAATAACTTGAAAAAATAGATCCATAACATCTTTGCCGATTGGCTCTCCTTTGATGCTCTTGACTAGCTCCAAATTGCCAACTTCCCTTTTGCCTTGTTGAAGCCCTTTGAGATCAACCTCTTGATCAACAACTTGACCATCAAGGTCATTGACTAAGATCCCTTTTCTAGATCCATTAGTTTCTGGAAAATCATGAAAAGATGCATTCACTTGCATATCATCATCTACACAAGAAGATCCACCAAAATATGGGAGAAATGCAAAATGAGTCACTTACACTTGCTTACATTTCTCATCATATGTGTGCCTTGAAGGCATTTGGCTTTTCCTTGATGTTCTCCTTGGCTTTTGACTTGATGAAGGTCCATCATCATCACCATCTAAAGTAGGATCCTTTACATCAACATCAAGAATGTTAGATCCATCCACATCACCATCAATAGTACTTGAAATACTTTTGGAATGTTCCCCTCATAAAAAAAGACATCTCTACCAATAATCACCTTATTAGTAGAAGGAATGTAAACCTTGTAGGCTTTACTCACCTCACTATATCCAACAAATATACCTTTCCTTGAAGATGGATCCTCCTTGGTCCCATCATCAAGAGTTATATTGACATAGCATGTGCATCCAAAAGTTCTAAGAAAGTTGACACTTGGCCTCCTCTTGATTAGCATATGAAAAGGTGTCCTTCTATCGAAAATTAGCCACCTATTGCACAAGAAATTAGCACACAACAAAGCATGATCCCAAAATGGCTTATCAAGATTAGCACTTAACCTCATGGCTTTGGCACTTTCACATAAAGTTCTATTCTTCTTCTCAGCCACTCCATTTTGTTGTGAGGTCCTTGGTGTTGTATACTCCCTCTTGATCCCATGCTCATCACAAAAAGCCTTAAATTTGGTAGATATGTACTCTCCACCATTGTCACTTCTTAAGCACTTGATCTTTGTAGAAAATTGGTTCTCCCTTGCATTCTTGAACTTAACAAAGATATCATACACTTCATCTTTGCTCTTTAGTAGATAGATCTAACAAAATATACTAAAATCATCAATAAAAGTTACATACATCTTAGTTACACTATTGCTAGTTGTAGTATTTCCATGAATATCCAAATGTACAACTTGAAAAGGCTTTGTAGATCTAGATGTAGATCTAGCATAAGGTAGTCCATGTGACTTTGACTAAGCACAAGACTCACAAACATGATTGATGCTACTTAAGTATTTTGGAAGACCAAACACAACTTGCTTCTTAGTAATTACCTCCAATGACTTGAAGTTGAGGTGCCCCATCCTTTTATGCGAAACCTCTTGAATAAGTATTTGCTCACTTGCCACAAATCCAACTTGGTTAGAAATAACACAAGCATATAGTTTGAACAACTTTCCTTGTCTTTTACCTTTTCCAGTAGAGATATCTTTCATTTTGATCATGCAAGCATCTCCATCAAACTCAACTTTGAAACTTTTAATTAGCAATTGACTCACACTAACTAAATTCTTGGTAATGGAAGGTATGAAAACATCCTTCAAATGAATATTCCTATTTGTAGAGAGAGAAATAGGAATTGTGCCAATGCCTTTGATTGCAGACTCACCATCATTGGCCGTGTAAATCACCTTCTTGTCATCTTCATATGCCAACAAAGAAGTGAAGTACTTTTTGTGAAAAGTCATGTGTGAACTTGATCCACTATCAATCCACCATGGATCTAGATCTCCATCATTAGCAAGCATACATGAAGGCATCACAAATGCATCATCATTTGAATTTTGAACATCCAAACATCTTCATCATGAGTAAGATTACCTTGCTTGTCTCCTTGATCTCTCTTCTTTTTGTAGCACTCACTTGCAAAGTGTCCTTTGATGCCACAATAGAAGCACTTGAGCTTTGATTTATCTTTCTTTTTGCCATTTGAAGAAGCCTCCCCTTGATTTTGCCCTTGAATTTGCACTTGTTGAACGTAGTCTCTTCTTCAACTTGAGATGTTGATGAAGATCCTCTTGCTTGAAGCCTATATTCTTCATTGATCAAGATCTCTTGAAGATCAATCAAACTTGGCAAAGTTCTTTGAATGGCAAGACTTTGTAGGTAAGTGTGCTGCTATGATGTATTCTTTGTTCATCTTCACTTCAAATGCAAAGCAAAGAATCCACACTCAAAGGATCTTCATCAACATCAGATAGATATATTTTAAAGAGGAGTGTTAAAAATTGTAAAACATATCTATCATATGTTTGGGGGTCCTACCCATGTAAATGCTTTGTACATATCCAAGGTATAAAGTCCTCACAACAGGATTCTAGTCTAAGCATACCATACAAAGCAACAACACATGGGAATCGATGGAGGTTAAACCAACCCAACCAGACTTAGATCGTACGGATCTAGCCCCCAAGCTATGGATCAATCAGAGTCATGGAAAGAGGAGTCACACCAGCAACATGTAGCTACTCATCACAAATCAAGCATACACTAGTGAGAGCCCAACATGTATACTTATACCCTCCAAGGCCCATGCACCACCAGTGCACTGTGACACCTCACTGGACACCTCTGCAGCCTATCTAGGCCACATCATCTAGTTCCCTAATGACTCACTGATAGACCCATACCAACTCCACCACCATGTGTTTAGGCCTACAACCATTAATTATAACCATATACACATAAGGGCCCCAATTCCCTTATAGTCACAATTAACTTAGGGGTTGTTGGTCTACCGGTCTCTAGCGTGGACACGCTACCCGAGACCAGTCATGGGCATGACATTCTTTCCCCCTTATTTAAGTTCTGTCCTCAGAACTTAAAACTGGGAAAGTTCCTCCTTAAGCTTCCTTCTTGTTCCCAGGAATTGTCATCGTTTGTACATCCCCTCCATCGAACCAGATGCTCGGTAACTATTCGATTTCTCAATCGTTTAGTTCTTGTATCCAAGATTTTTTTGGGTTCAAGACAAAATACACCCGATGATTCATCCAATAGGTCCAACAGATTTCCAGATCCAAGATGCTCTCCTTCACGTAGACTCTTTTTGAGACGACTAACGTGAAATACGGGATGCACTTGCAATCCATCTGGGAGTTCCAATTGGTAAGCTAAGGATCCAATCTTTTTCAAGATCTTAAACGGTCCTCTATATCTAGGGGACAACTTATAATTCTTTCCGGTACGCATTACACTTGAATCCTTCGAGATTCTCAAATATACCCAATCTCCCACTTGGAAGTCTCTCGGTGATCTTTTCAGATTTGCATAATGTCTGTCCCTCTCCTGGGCACTCTGGACATTTTCACGTGCAATCCATAGCATTTTCTGCATATCGTGTAGGAAATCCGCTACTTTCTAAAACTTGATCGACCGAGTCTCAACCGCAATGGGTGACCTAGGTTCAAAACTGTACATAAACATAAATGGACTATAACCGGTAGCCGAATGCTTACTACTATTATAGACAAACTTGATCAATGGAAGGTACTTTTCTCAATCAGATTGTCGTCTGAAAACATATGCCTGAAGCATTTGTTCCATCGTCTAATTTGTTCTTTCCGTCTGTCCATCCGTCTCAGGATGATCAGAAGAACCCAAGCTCAATGTCGTCTCTAGTTTAGCAAATACGGCCGACCAAAAGTGACCAGTGAACTTCGGATCGCAATCGCTTACAATATCACTTGATAATCCATAAAGCCTAAACAGACGCTCTACAAATATCTGAGCTAAATTAGAATCCTTTGCGGTGGTCTTTACCAGAATAAACATAGCCAATTTGGTAAGACGGTCGACCACAACCCAAATTGCATCATGTTGTTTATTTGTCCACGGTAACCCAACCACGAAATCCATGGAAATACTATCCCATCTCTTATCAGGGATATCTAGTGGATGCAACAAATCGCCCACCTTATGGCGTTCAGCTTTATTCAATTGGCATTGGTCACACTTTAGCACATAAGATTCTATAAAGGGCTTGAGTTTTGGCCAATAAAAAATCCCTTCGTACTAAAGAAAAAATTCAAAGACACAAAATCATTCGCAAATAAGAAGAAGAAGATGAAAACAAAACAATCTCACTTCTGCGACATGGTATCAGAGCCCACAAGTTATCACTACTGATATCCTAGCAATGATTTTTCCAGACAACACAATATGGCTACAATAATCCAGACAAGCGTAGCAATTAGTCTTAATGGTGCAAATTATAGAATCTAGAAATTCAAAATCAAAATCAAAACGCTTCTGAAGGGCGAAGACATCTAGTCGGTGATCGAGCTCTCAGAGGTGCAGCCTCCAAAGGGAGACCCGAGGAGAGCTGAATGGATTAGAAAGGATGAGCACGCAATGGCGATCATCGTTTCATCCATAAATGAAGATCTACTCATGCAGATTGAAGACTGTGAGTAGATCTTGAGCTCATCCACTCTGATGTCTGTGGACCGATGAAGATGGATTCGCTCTCAAGTTTGAGATACTTTCTGACGTTTATAGATGATTACAACCGGATGAACACGATCTACTACTTAAAGAAGAAATCTGAAGTATTTGATTCCTTCAAGAATTTTGGATGTGCAGCATACAAGCGCATTCTCAAAGAAAAAAGAAAAAAGCTTGATGACAAATCAGAGTCCAGAGGAAGAATTCTGGAAGCAGACAATATCATAGGAGATTGAGTCGATGAGGCGAAACGAGGCATGGACATTAGAGCCACTACCAGAAAATAGAAAGATAGTCGACTGCAAGTGGGTGTATAAGAAAAAGATGAAATCAGATGACACCATTGCCCGCTACAAAGCCAGGCTTGTCGCGAAGGGCTACGCGCAGAGATATAATGTTGATTATTTTGACACATATTCGCCCATGGTCAAGATGACAAGCATAAGGCTACTCCTTGCATACACCACACAGTACAATTTGGAAATTCACCAAATTGACGTGAAAACAGCCTTTCTCCATGGAGATCTAGAGGAGAAAATCTTCATAAAGCAATCTGAAGGCTATGAAGACCCCGACAACAGACAATATGTCTGTCGATTGCAGAGATGCATCTATGGTCTAAAACAGACATCACGAGCCTGGTATAAAAAGCTTGACGATCTTCTGAAGTCTCCAGACTTCAATCCTACTCAACTAGACTACAATGTCAACATTAAAAGAGTAGGAAAGGATTTTGTGATACCGACCATTTTCATGGATGATTTGTTGATGATAGGAAATTCCTTGATGCTGATCAAAGACATGAAAAGTCAGATTTCTGAAAGCTATGAAATCACAGATCTCGGAGAAGCAGCAAAATGCCTAGGGCTGGAGATCGAAAGAGATCGAACAAAGGGCAAAATGCACTTGAGTCAGTCAAAATATGCTAGAAAGGTGCTAAAGCAGTACCACATGATGGACTGCAAAGAAAAGGTCACACCAATGATAGCTGGAGCCAAGCTCACGAATCAGGATTGCCCAAAAATGGAAGAAGAAAAACAGAGGATGGCAGATATACCCTACCAAAACTTAATCGGTAGTTTGATGTATTTGACAATTTGTGCCAGATCCGATCTGGCTTTCTCTGTTTACGCCTTGAGCCAATTCTCTTCCAATCCTGGCATGACACATTGGCAAATGGCAAAACAAATCCTACAGTATCTGTAGGGTACCCAGAATATTGGATTAACCTACAGAGCTGAGAAAAAGGATTCGAGCTGCACCACTACAGTGATGCAAGCTGGGTGAGCTGCAAAGATGACATCAAGTCCATTACTGGAGGAGGATGTACAATAGCATGCGGAGCTGCAATCAGCTGGATATGCAAAAAGCAAACCTTAGTGGCTCAATCCTCTTGTGAAGCTGAATATGTCGTAGCTTCAAAGGTTGCGAATGAGGTAGTGTGGCTACAGATGATGCTGGAAGCAATTGGGATTCCACATGAAGGGCCAAGCACGATGATGATGGACTCTTAGAGTGCCATCTATCTATCCTAGGATCATGTCTTCCATTAAAAAACAAAGCACATACCTCTGAAGTACCATCACATTCGAGATTTGATCTTGAAAGGAGAGCTCCAGGTCCAGTATATAAAATCAGAAAATATGATTGCAGATCTGCTCATGAAACCGCTCGACAAGCCACTCTTTGCCAAGCAAAGAAAGGCAATTGGATTAAACATGCAACGCTGCAAGGTTCAAGAGGGAGTGTCAGAAATGGTGAACTCCTGCAACTTTGTCGCAGCATGAACAAGAAACGAAGGTCGAACGAGAACAATTCGCAACAGTCAATGTCCCTTGACTTGAAGCACGAACGATTTGCGAATCATTCGTGAATTGTAAGCAACCTCCAAGACAACAAACCGCAAAGGGACGCAAAAATGAAAAACTACGAAAGAGACGAAAAGAACGAAAGCAAACGGGAGACTACGAAACAAACAAAGAGGAATCTTTTGCACTGCCAGCTGGCAACTCAACGAGCTTGGAGTCATAGACTTCACACCCAACTGAAACGAATGGCAACAATGGAGACTAACTAACTAATTGATTGGCATTAACCAGTCTTGTGATTCTACGTTTAGCCATATTGTAAACTCCACACTGTGGAGGTATAAATGATCCTCTCTGGATCATAAACTAATGTGAAAAATAATCTGAATAGAGAGATCTGTAAGAGACAGAGAGAGAGGTAGCGAGTAGAGCAGAAAGGAACATACTAGAAACTATAGTTGTGCATGAAAGTCTGCCAACGAGTAGAACACAGTGAAAGAGCAGAGTGTCATTCCGCCAACGAGCGAGACACTGACGATCTCGCTCTAGAAACTAAATTGATAATACAGTCATTCTATTTCTGTGCATCTCCCTGTCTTGTGCAGTCATTTGTTTTGATTGCTAGAATAGAATGTGTTTTGTGATGTGTAGTCGCATGTCTGGGATCCTATAAACAACTTTCGCGCAAAGAGAAAATTCAAAAACACAAAATCATTCGCGAATGAGAAGAAGAAGACGAAAACAAAACAGTCTCGCTTACGTGACAAGTCTGCCAGTTTTTGGTATGTAGACACAATAATATGATGAATGTAACTTGAATCCTACCAGAAAATCTTGTTCTATCTTTTCATCGAGTTTCTTTCTCAACTTGTGTGATATGTGCATGTAAACTATGCATCCAAATGTCTGAACATGTGCCAGATTTGGCTTCGATTTCCACCATATCTCACGAGGAGTTTTATCTGGTATTCGAGATTTCAGAATACGATTCTGACGATCATTCGATGTAGCCACTGCTTCTGCCCACAACGATTTTGGTGCTTTCGCATGAGTCATCATACACCTTGCAGCTTTTATAAGTGTACGATTCCTTCATTCAGCTATTCCATTGTGCTAAGGTGTGTATGATGCAGTCTTCGTATGCATAATACCTCGATCAGTACAGTAAGCCTCAAATTCACTGGAAATGTATTCACCTCCACGATTTGTGCGAATCTGCTTCAACTTATTGTCTGTCTACTTCTTAGCCCAATTTGTATACTCAATGAATTTCTCGAAAGCTTTAGATTTAGTATGAATAAAGTATACTACAACGAACTTGTTGAAGTCATCAATAAACATAATGAAGTACTTTGATTCACCCAACGACAATACTCTGAATGGTCCACAAATATCTGAATGCACAATTTTTAGTACCTTAGTTGCTTTACAAACATCCTTATTGAAAGGTGTTCTAGTCATCTTGTCTTTAAGATATGATTCGCAAGTAGTTCAAATATGTCTACTTTTGATTTCGACTTCTTCGATTCTCTAACTTTTGTTCGTTTGGTTCAAGGCTTCCATGTTTTTGTGACATAGCCTCTTGTGCCACATAATATCTGTCGATTCTTGAGTTCTATTGGCTTGTTTGATTTGAGTTCGAATGTTCAAGTGCTACAAATTTTCTTCTCTGTTGCCTTTAGCTACTAGGTTATCAAAATCTTCCTCAATACTATCCTCTTATTGCATTCAGGTTCGTCTCAGAATGTATGCGTTTTTTTCTTTGTGAAGATTACTGACATGCTTATATTGACTATCTTGGCTACAGATAGAAGATCTTTGTCAAGAGTAGGGACATAAAGAACTTCCTCTAGTTTTTTGTCATCGTGATTCGTGTCCAACCATAATACACCAGTTCCATCAACCATGTGCTTAGAATTGTCTCCAAGTATAATGAATCTCAAATAGTTCGTCTTCTTGTACTCAGACAATATTTGTTCTGAGGAAATAAAATGTGAGGTGGCTCTCGAATCAAGTACTACTTCTCCAGTTTTTGAATTTGTCGAACAACATAGATTAGCACTAATATAAGCTGTCGAGTTCCTTGTTGTCCTGTCTTTTGTTGCTCTGGAGCATTTGGCTTTGTCTTCAACATAGTTTGAATCTGAAGGTTCGCTTCGATTCGGCTCCTTTTTGTTTCTAGGTTTCTGATAACAGTCTATTGCTGCATGACCTCGTTTATGACAACGAATGCATTCAATCTATGGATTTAACCAACACTTATCTTCTGTGTCACCTGATCTTTTGCATCTATTGCAGATCTTCTTATCACAAGAATTTTTCTGTTGCTTCTAGATTTTTGAGCATTTGTCTTAAACTCATTCTTTTTAGACGACTCCCTTTTAAAAATGCTCTATTTACTCAGAAGATTTATTCTTCTGAGTAAATAGAGCTTTTTTAGAATCACCATTGTCGTCATAGCATTCACAAGCTTCTACTTCCTCTTTAACTCCGTCTATTGCCTTTTGAAGTGTCATGGTTGCATCTTTTGCCAATAAGGTTCGAGTTGCGTAGAATTACCTGGGTGGGGCTCGAAGAAAATAACTAAGCTGTTTTTTTTTTTAGATTGCATTTTTTGTGCCAAAATTCTGCAAGGAAATAAACAGGTCTTTTATCTTTTGTACGAATGTGTTCAGATCTTTGTCGTCCCACTGTAGGTAAGTTAATTGGTCTTCCAAGAACATGATTTGATTATGAGACTGAGTCTCATTTTTGGTTTACAATTCTTCCCATAAATCCTTTGCGTTCAAAATTGATGTAAGATCTAGTATTATATTGTCATGCACTGAAGACGCAATAATTGCTATAGCTTTGTCATTTTTTAAACTCCATTTTCGAAGTTCTTTGCCAGAAGTAGGTGGCTTCTCTTCTATTGGTTCTACCCATTGCCATAGACCTTCGTCCTTCAATATGAGTGAAGTCTTTAATTTCCAAATCAAGTAGTTTGAACCTTCTAGATCCAAGATCATAGTGATCTTAGACTGAATAATACTGATCAATGACATCTTCTATTTTCTGAACAATTCCAGATGTGACTTGCAAATGGATGTATGAAGAATGCTGAAAGAGATACAAAGCTACCATTGTATTGACTCTAATTCACTCTGAAACCACTGTATCAACACTGACTTGCTTTGATACCACTGTAAGAAAAATAGTAATTATTCTTTCATAGAGAACATGATGAAAGTTTGAATAGTTCAAACTAATATCAGTGTCTTCAATCGGATTTGTATATGATCTATGTACTAATAGAATATTATTTTCTTTGATTGAATATGCGTGCGAAAATAATATGCGCAATTAAGAGACAACTTAAGACAATTTTAGACAAATAGAAACTATTGATAATTCTGAATCTGAATTAGTGCACATCTCGTGTTGTCTTGTCTCACTATTGTGTCTTTGATTGAATGAGTCTGAGAGTCTCTTCAGTGTGAGAGTGTATGTTACAACGAGTAGTGCACATATATTTATATTGCTACAGGACAGGTCTTTTGGCCTTTTATTTACAGGTCCTTTGGCCTTTTATTTATCTGTAACAATAGATCTAACCATTTACGCTGGTTGATATTCAAATAGATGCTATGTTTCCAAGGTCGAATAATTTCTGTTCGTGAATGTTTTGCAACAGTTTGTCTCTTCGTCTAGGCTCTGTGTTTCGCGAATTATTCGTGACACTTGTCTCTTTGCGACATTTTCATCTATCGCGAATTGTTCATGATAGATGACAATCTTTGAGCTTGAAGAAGAATCCAGAAGATTTCCGAATTGTTTGCAGCAATTTTGTGACATCTGAGGTTTGAACAAGAAACAAAATATTTTGCAACAAGATTTTGTTTCCGAATCTTTCGAGCTTCAATAAGAAACCACGAGCTTTTACAAGAAACTGTTTCGCGAATCTTTCGAGTACCAATCAAGATAAATTTTGCAAATCCTTTGAGCTTGATCATGAATAGAATTGTTTTGAGTTCTCATTCACTTCTCATCCTTTGTGAAGTAAACTGTGCACTTTTTTAGTAGAATAAAGAACTTTTTGATTAGGTGTTCTACAAATTCCATGTCATAAGCTCTGCTATGGACTTGCATTTAAACATATGGCATATCTTGGGTATGATGGGAAAATGCCTTACCACTTTGGTAGTTATGGTGTCTCCTTGTAAATCTGGCCCGTAGCGGTGTTCTCCATAGTGTGGACACGTGCTTGCCTCCTCAAACTCATCTCGATATAAAATTCAATCATTGGGACATGCATGGATACACTTCTAATCCATGCCAACCATTGATAGCATTTTCTTGGCTTCTTGTCACCGCCATGGTCTGGATTCTAGAGCTACTCAACATATGACCAGTCATCACGATCATTCACTCCTATACATCTTACAGTACAAAGAAATTCGTTCATCTTGGCCATGATAGCACACACACTATCGAAGCTGAAAGCACTCTAACATTGATGTTCCAACATGATCAATTCAAACTACTATCCAATTTTTTGTATGTATCTAAACTCTCTATGAATCGGTTATCAATAAGTAGAATCACTGATTTATGTCATAGGGTAGAGTTTGAGGCTGATCGATGACAAATTATTGATAGAACAAATAAGATGTTTGCACTCGGCAAGACATGGATACTTATATAGACTGGCACATTGTTATTCTGACATTAGTCAAGCCTTGAAATAGCCATGATATTTTTGTGATACATATTCACTTGTGTATATGGTAACTATCGTTGATAGAAATTGGAATTCAATGTGTTGATAGACAACAATTTTCAAAAGTGATATCCATTTACGATCTGTAATATACTGTGATTTATACCAAGGGCCTTTTTCTCATTAGTCATGGTATTACCCACAATGAGCAGAGTATTCTGGAATGCCTCTTGGCTTGCTTACCCTCCCCATAATCCTCTCTCCTCTCTATAACCCTCTATATAAACCTTCCTATAACTCTCCCTACATCTCTCCCTAGAAATCTTTTTTTAAAATGTTAAAATTTGCAAGCCTTATACCGAGGCCAAAAATCGGTCTTGATGCTCCAGCTTTCTGCTCATCTCGCGACTCATTTTAAATTCTATCTTTCAATTTAAAAAAAAATGCTAATAAAAAGTGTTGGAAATCACGTGTCTTGTTGAAGTGAATGTAAATCCAGATGTATATTTACAAGTGTCTACATCTCCTGCCCAACTAGCATCTGAATAACCACTGAGAATATTGAGTTTGTTGTTGTCGACTCCTCCATAACAAATGCAAAAGTCCATAGTAACTTGAATATATCTCAAAACTCTGATAAGAGTCTTCCAATGTGTAATACCAAGATTATTCATGAATTGACTTAAGGAACTGATTGCAAAAATTATGTATGGTCTAGTATAGAGATCATTGCATACATAAGAGATCCTATTATTAAATGATAAGGACGCTCACACATATGCTCTTTCTCTTCAACTGTTCGAGGACATTTGTCCTTCGACATATTGAATCCTGGGTCCATCGGTGATAGAGCTAATTTGCAATTTATCAAAGTATATCTAATTAAAACACTGTGAATGTATCTTTGTTGAGTAATGTAAATCAACTTCTGTTTTGTGTCTCTTTGGATTTGAATACCTAGACAATAATGAGCTTCGCCCAGATCGCGATCATGTGGAATTTGGAGGATAGCATTGTCTGAGCTTCTTTTACGAGATCGATACTGTTGTTGAAAAGCCATGTGTCATCCACATAGAAAGTGATGAATAAGATAATGTTGCATTGACTTGAAATAGATGATAGAATTTGAAGTGCTTGGTTTATAGCCATGATCGATAAGAAAAGTGTTGATCCTTTGAAACCATGCTCAAGCATTTTGCTTCAAGCCATAAAGTGCTTTATGGAGTTTACATACATGAGTGTGTTTACCTTTGATGTTATAACTTTTGGGTTGCACCATGTAAATGTTTTCTTTGATAACTCCATTAAGATATGCTATCTATACATCCATTTGATGTATTTCCAAATCTACTACAACAACAAATGACAATAGAAGTATGATTGAAGAATGTTTCACTACTGGATTGAAAGTCTCAGTGTAGTTGACATTGTGTACTTGAGAAAATTCTCTAGCGACAAGTCAAGCCTTTCTTTGATTGATACTTCCATCTGCCTTGTATGTGATTTTGAATATCCATTTGCAATCAACTACATTTCTACTGGCAAGTAATTTGAATAGTCCAAGTCTGGCTCTTGATAAAAAATGAAGGAGCTTCTTTCCAAAGATCAAAATCGGGCTGACTAAGTGCCTCTTCGACAATAGTTGGCTCTTGAACAAGGTAAGATACAGACTCATCGATATACCTTATAGGTGGTATGTTCTCTCTTGTCGATTTTCTAGGTAATGGGCAAATTTTATTATTTTCATCATGCTGTAGTTGCTGGACTACAACATCATCATGTTCGGATTCACTGTAGATAAGTTGTTCATCTGGAGTAGACGAGTTTGGACCTTCAATAGGAATAGTCGACTTGTAAACAAAAGTGTTTGATGTTTCGGGAGAGTCTGATAGCTCGACTATATGAACTTTGCCCTTATCCTTGAGGTTGATGAACTGATCTTCGATGAAAACAATATCCTGATTAGTGAATATCTTTGACTTGACAAGATCATATCCTGACTAGTGAATATCTTTGATTCGACAGGATCATACAACTTATAAGCTTTATCTAAAGTAGTGTAGTTGATGAAAATGGACTTGATACTCTGGAAGTCGAACTTCTTCCTAAGATCTTGCGGTGTTTGTGCATAAGTGATACATCTAAAAACTCATAAGTTTGATAATGATGGTTTGGAGCTTGTTGAAATTTCATGTGGTGTCTTATCTGAGAGACCTTTAGTAGGACATCTATTTTGAATATAAGTTGTAGTGTAAACAGCTTCAGTCTAGAAGTAATTCAGAAGTGTCGCATTAACAAGCTTACACTTGCTGATTTGAGCACTCTTTGAATTGTTGAAATATTTTGAAAGCCTCCAATTTTTATTCAATGAAATAAACAGCTGTTCTTCTCCAATATTCGTCAATGAAGGTAATGAAATACTTTTCATCAAGAAATGACGTAGTTTGCATTGGACCACATATATCTGAATCAATAATGTCTAGAACATCTTTTGCTTCATGCCTATGACTCGATCTAAAAGGAATCCCATTCTGCTTTCCAAGGATGCAACTATGATAGACATGAAGTTTGACTTTGCTGGTTGGATAGTCGAGATCAAATGCTAGAGATTGTTTAGACAAGTTTGACATAGATGTATGATTCAAGTGTCCTAATATTTGATTCCATGATTTGTGTGCTCACACGCACTTCTTGTTTGATGTCAACTAGTCAAATAATAAAGTGCAATTGCATATGTGAGCAATTTGATTAATATTACAATGAGTTGAAATACATCGTACTATCTCACTTATTCATTTGGTCGTTCCTCGTTATCATTTGTCGCATCATCATGTGACAAATTTACCAAACCAAATGAGTCTATCTTTATTTCTAGCCAAATATCTCTTATAACATCGTTATTAATAAGTTGATCTTCACAAGCTAATGGGTACGTTGTCATCAAGGGAAATCGAGAAGGTGTGTCGTGTGTCGTCTATCGATCTGATGATGATGCATCATGCTCAATATCATCAATAGCTTGTGAATCTTGCACATGATCATCCGAAAATGTGTTACATTTGTTTTTTTTCAACAGTGTGGGTGATTCACATGATCCTCAAAAAATGTGAGCTCTTTGTCTTACGAATTTAATGATTTCAAGAAAAACATGGATCAGTTTAGTGTTTAGGGTTGAGGGTGTAGAATTTAGGATTCAGAGTTAATGATTTAAGATTTAGAGTTTAGAGTTTAAAGTTTAGGATCTAGGATTTAGGGTTCAAAGTTTAGGATCTAGGGTTTAGGGTTTAGGATTTAGGATTCGAGCTTGGGTTTAGGGCTTAGGGTTTAGATTTTAGAATTTAGGGCCTAGGATTTAGAGTTCAAGGTCTAGGGTTTAGGGTCTAGGGTCTACGATTTAGGGTTTAGAGTTTAGGATCTAGGATCTGGAGTTAAGATTTTGGGGTCTAGAGTTTAGACTCTAGGGTTTTAGGATTCTAGGGTTTAGGTTTTGGCATCTAGGATTTAGGGTCTAGGGTTTAGGATATAGGGTTTAGTATTTAGGATCTATGGTGTAAGGTGTAGGGTTTAAGATCTAGAGTCTAGGGCCTAGTGTCTAGGGTCTATAGTTTAGAATTTAGGGTATAGAATTTAGGGTTTAGAATTTAGGGGTCGGGGTTTATTGTTTAGGGTTTATGATCTAGAGTTTAGGATTATAGATTTTGTGTTCAAGGTCTAGGATTTAAAGTTTAGAGTTTAGGGTTTAGAGTTTAGGATTTAGAGTTTAGTATTTAGGGTTTAGGGTGTAGGGTTTAGAGTTCAGAGTTTAGGATAGGTCTAGGGTTTGGGGTTCAAGGATCTAGGCAAGGAGACCTTAGAATATTAACCCTCGAAAACTTATGACTATGAGATCCCACTATTTCTGAAAAGTAACAATGTCAAAAATTTATGGGGATCTTATATGGGTACAATGAAAATTATTGTTGAGAGAGAGAGAGAGAGAGAGAGAGAGAGAGAGAGAGAGAGAGAGAGAGAGAGAGTATAAATTCAAGGGAGAGTACATAATCTGGGGGTCGAAATTAGACAGTATACTAGGGCCTATTCCAAGGTCTATTCAGAGGACTTGCAATATCGATTCTGATTTTTTTTTTGTTGAACTTGCCAATTTGAGGTGGTTTAGGGTTTAACAGATTGTGCTTAAATGTTTGCCACAAAAACATATCGCGCAAATTATGACGTGGGCATCCTGGATTTTGGAAAATTTTATAGCTTGTTGTAATTCAACATGTCGGAATCCGACATCCAAGCTAAAATTCCCAAAATGGAGGTCCTGTGATCCGAAAATTGTGGCGACAACCAATTTTCAAAGTGGACGTCGAAATTCAATAGGGGCCAATAAGACACCCTTGATTTGAGTGACAATCTCACCTAAATTTCATGAGAAAATCCCTTCAAGAAGTCACCATAGAATTGAAGAAAGTAATGGGAAGATTGAAATTATGGGGACCTACTAAAACATAATTGCAAACAATGGAGTTGTAAGTGGCCAATGCATGTGCTCATACCCTATCAATAATTGATAGTGTATAACCTCCAAAGAATCTTTGAAATGTCTCTGGACTCCTTATAACCTCCATTATAAACCTCGTAAAAAGACATTCAAAGGTACGAGGCTTATTTTTGAGGTTTACGGACGGACCCGAGGCTCGAGGTTTTCACTTCTTCCAGGTCCCATTTTTTATCTTTCAAAAAAACTCTAAACAAAAAGTGCTAAAAATCACGCATCTGTAGTGTTATATTGAAGTAAATCGATATCAAAATGTATGACACCTCTTATTCTTGTAAGACATTAAACTGATTGCCATTTGAATGTCTATTGACAATCAGTTTTTGTACCAAGAACAATAAATGAGTTAAAATCATCCAATATAATCACAACAATAAGCAGTCTCTTTGGGGAATGATAATCTTTGATGTTACATATCCATACTTTTAAGATGATTATATCACAACATATGCTTATTTTTGGCACTATCATTGCCGGGGATTGCTAATTTGTTGGACTTAGATTATTGTCAGTTTAAAATGAATGTGAAATGTAGGAAGGAGTTCAAGCAGTTCCAGATCTGAGCATTTGGAAAGATACTGAAAGCTTTGTGAGGAGTTCTTCAAAAAACGTAACATTCTTTTCAATGCGACACATCGTCTTTTGCCACCTATCAAGAAGGTGAAGCTTATTTCAATAATCTTATTGATAAACCCAAAAACGTACCTAAGCCAGAAATTCCTGATACTCTTGGCAATCCCAATCCCAATCCAGAATCTGATCCTGAACCTGAACCGAAACCTGAATCTGAACCTGAACTAGATCCAAATCCTGATCCAAAGATGGAGCCTCCTTCGCCGTGATTTAATTCCAATTCAAAAACTAAGTATGACTACTTCAAGGGTACTTCTTCAGACAATGCTAACAACTTCATCTCCCAATTTGAATCAATGGTTGCTTTCAACAATGAGGGAACGAACACAGACAAGCTACATATATTTCATAACCTACTACGAAAACAAGTACAGTCAATTGAACCGTGCAGCTGTCAACACCTAAGACCTGCTAAGAGAAGCCTTTATCAATCAGATTCATGAGATTGGTTACTCTACCAGAGTGCTTGCAAGATTGAATTCGGTGCAGAAAAAAGAAAATGAGTCCCTGAGAAGATACACCCATAAAGTAAAAAACGTAATTGGAAATTGGTGGGTATTTATCCTATTGTAATGAAGATAGAATGGTATCTTGCATGGTCGTCATCAAAGATGACAGATACTGCCACCAAGGATCCATGAATTCAAATTATGAAATGTCTAAAATTGCAAGAAAGCGATGTTTCAGTAAGAAACGAAGAATAAATCATCTGCTTCATTGGAAGAAGCTCTAAGTCTTTCTATTTCTATCTCCATCTCTAGCCATCTCTCTCTCCTTCCTTGGTTGGGACCGAATAGTTTCGAAAAGGTGCTTGAGACTCTCAAACCTTTCTTAACCAAGGCTCTCTCTCTCTCTCTCTCTCTCTCTCTCTCTCTCTCTCTCTCTCTCTCTCTCTCTCTCTCTCTCTCTCTCTCTCTCTCTCTCTCTCTCTCTCTCTCTCTCTCTCTCTCTCTCTCTCTCTCTCTCTCTCTCTCTCTCTCTCTCTCTCTCTCTCTAGGTTGGGACCGAATAGCCTTGGGAAGGTGCTCGAGCCCCCAAAGCCTTTCTCACCTAGGAATTCTGTCTCTCTCTTCTCTCCTCTCTCTAAGTAGTGACCGAATAGTTTGGGGAAGGTGCTCGAGCCTCTGGCTACTTGGAACTCTTCTCTCTCTCTCTCTCTCTCTCTCTCTCTCTCTCTCTCTCTCTCTCTCTCTCTCTCTCTCTCTCTCTCTCTCTCTCTCTCTCTCTCTCTCTCTCTCTCTCTCTCTCTCTCTCTCTCTCTCTCTCTCTCTCTCTTCGTGCTATGTAGGTGAAGGCCAGGTTGCCGCTCCCACAGCGACGAACCTCTATACTACGAAGACAACACAACATGTTTATTACCAAATTCTTGTTTGGATTTATTAGATTTGTCATCAACATCTTGATCAAAGTCTTCAAAATTCTAGTCTACAGCTTTTGATTCATTAATAGATATATCAGCTTTAGTGTTGCAGACATCAAAAAATTCTTCTTCGTCATCCAATAAATTATTATTCTCATAGCATTCAAAATATTTAACTTCAATATTTGAATCAGTAGAGAATATATTGAGTGCATAAGAAGAATATTCAGAGGTAAAACTTGTGTCAGACATTGGAGTTTCTCTTTCATATCTGTCTCGACTCTAGGTAATAATTTGTTTTGTTGGCTTTCCATAGTTGCTAGTTTTGCCAGTTTGGAATCTTAATTCTTTGGACTTCCAATATACACTTGCATTAGACTGATAAAGCCAAGGTCGTCCAATTAACACAAGATGGGACAAGGGAGATAGAAGAATGCGAATGGAGAAGAGAGCAGGAATATTGTGGAACAGCTCTCCCGTTACAATCAGTTGCTAAATGCAAACTAGTCTAATACACAACTTATGCTAAATGTAATCACAACTTTAAGTGTTCTAATTGCCCGACAGGATCTTAAAAATTAATTCATACTCTCAAAACCCAAGAGTACAATCCATCAAAGAGATTAGAAATGGTTTGTGTGTGGTATTACTGAGAATCAGATTGAATGTGAAGTATGGTTCTAAAATAAATGGAAGAGCAGTATGATATCGTGAGTCCCTCAGACGTCAAAGACAGCCATCGCCTGATTAGAAACTGAGGAATCGTAGACGTCCGTGTTCTGATCAAAGTGAGTAAACAAGCGCGATCAAACAACGACAAAGTGCATTCAATCACAATAGGCATTCATTCTACATTATACACATATAGATAAAAAGCTGCTGCTATATTACACTGAAGCACGAATAGCAATTACAACCAAAGATTGATAGCATAACTGGGAGGCTCAAATAAGACGTCTTATGGACGGAGCATCTCTTGTAATCAGTGCTAGGATGATCTATTTATAGATTGCATCCATGTATTAACTACAATAAATAAATGTCACCTAATTAGGTAATGTGAAATTTTTACACTTGTGAACTTCACCACACACCTTACATGATCTTACTGAGGTGTTGTGATTGCACAAAATTGATCAAAGAGCAGTATGCTTGAAAAATCTAAGGCAAGAGCACAATGGCATACATCTGATGAAAAAATCTAACTCTTCACTATGAGAAATGAATGTCAAAAAAAATTCTAAGTGTTCAGTATGGGAAAAAGAGTCTGCTCTCAAGTAGAGAGAGAAAATCAAGCATGAATAACCAAAACACCAAAATCTCAACATGAATGAGTCCAAAACACCAAAATCTCAATAATCACAATATGGCAAAACATGCCCAACTTTCCCTACATGAGAGAGACTCGAATTCCTACAGTGGAGTTGCATGGAAAGTCCACTTAACTGAACTAATTCACCTACCAAAGATCCACATGTGTAACTGCATGCATGTATGTTGCATGTACTGCATGTCAACTCATAAAACTGCCTAGACATCTGTAGATCATTGAAACTACTTTGCATGTTGCATGCACTAATTGCATCTGGCTTGCATGCATAAAGTATGACTTTGCATGTTATCTAACTACTGCATGTCATCAAAATTAAACCTACCTAACTCAAATCCGAGCTACACTAGAAGGATATGTGCTCAATTCACACTCCTTTTATGATGAAATTTAGTGGAAATCACCATGGACATGGCCCCAAACTTGAGATTGGAAGATAATATCTTAATAATCTTCACACTCCTCAAAATTTATGTTCCTATCAACATAGATTTCGAAATTAGGCCAAGGTTCGACCTCATCTTCATAAAGACATTCTTGAGTAGAGGTTTGGTGAGAAGATCTGCAGCAC
Organism: Diphasiastrum complanatum; assembly: GCA_029204225.1. Taxonomy (NCBI): domain Eukaryota; kingdom Viridiplantae; phylum Streptophyta; class Lycopodiopsida; order Lycopodiales; family Lycopodiaceae; genus Diphasiastrum; species Diphasiastrum complanatum. Next base: position 39,783 of record MU832797.1, read on the forward strand.
AATCTGAAGATGAAACATGTTCCAATGAGATCTCTCTATTCCCAATGACTTTTTCTCTTACAAAATGATGAGGCACTTCAATATGCTTGCTCCTTGCATGAAAGACTAGATTATTTGCAAGAGCCTGAGCAAAAATTAATCTTCTTTGTTGTGGTTGTAAGAGATTTGTATTCAGCTTCACATGATGATAAGGAAATAGTTGCCTACTTCTTTAATAGTCAAGAAACCAAGTTCCCTCCAAGAAATATAGTGTAAGCACTTGTAGATTTTCTATCCAACCCGTCTCCTGCAAAATCTGACTCTGAAAAGACAATCAAAGTCAGATCTTCTCCTTCATAGAATAATCCATAATCCAAGGTAGAAGATATATACCTCAAGACTCTTTTAGCCAACTTCCAATGATATAACTTTGGATCTTGCATGTGTTGACTTAGCTTATGAACACAAAAGCTTAGATCAGGCCTAGTCATTGTTAACCAAATAAGTGAGCCAATAAGACTTCTATAAAGAGTAATGTCCTCAAAGGATTTTTCATCATCTTTCATAGGAACTTTCATAGTATGCTCCATAGGTGTATCTATGCCTTTACAGTTCTCCATATGGAATTGCCTGAGCATGGCAAGTGCATATCTACTTTGGCTTATAATTGCATGACCTTTCCAAAAATCTATTTCAAGGCCTAGAATATAGTGAAGAACTCCTAAGTCCTTCATCTTAAACTCAGTACCAAGTGCATGCTTAGTTTCTTCAACTAACTTCTCATTGTTTCCACAAAGAATGATATCATCTACATAGATGAGAAGTATAATTACAAAGTTATCTACAAACTTATAATACATAGAAGGGTCATATTCACTTAGACAAAATCCGAGTGATATGAGATAGGAGTTGAGCCTTGCATACCAAGACCTTGGTGCCTGTTTCGGTCCATACAGACTTTTGAATTGCCCCCCTCGCCAGATAGAAACAAAACACCGAGGTAGATTTTATGGTAGAGACTGTTCCTCCCCAATTTGAGTCGGAATAGCCTCGTAGGATGAGTGGGTCGATAGCATTTCCATCATAACATAAAATGTGATCTAAAATTCTCTGAATATATCTCATCACTCTCTTTAATGCTTTCCAATGAGAGATCCTAGGATTAGACATAAATTGGCTTAACGTGCTAACAATGTATTCTAAATCTGGTCTTGTACACAACATTGCATACATCAAAGATCTTATTAGTGAATGATAAGGGTACTTCGCTATGTCGAGTACTTCAATATCAGAAATCAGCACTACTAGCTTTAGTCAATACAATACTTGGATTTATTGGGGCATCAACTGGTTTGCAATCAGACATATGAAACTTTTCTAAAATGCCTTTTAGATATGCCTACCGGCTAAGATAGATCTTCTTCTGAAGTCTATTTCTAGTAATGTGAATTCCTAGCAAAGAATGGACAGCTCCTAAATCAGTCATGTCAAATTCCTTTGACAGATCACTCTTAGTAGTGTGCAAAAGAGAAGTGTAGTTGGACAAAATAAATGCATCATCTACGTAAAGAGCTATGTGAATTGAATTGGTGCCTATATGCTTTGAATAAACATTACAGTCAGCGGAATTGTTTGCATATCCCAATTGAATGAGATAAGAGTTGATTCTATCGACCCATGCTCTTGCGGCCTGTTTCAGACTATAGATTGCTTTGTGCAGCTTGCACACTTTGTGCTCTTGGCCTTTGACTTCGAATCCTTTTGATTGGAAGGTGTACAGCTCTTCTTCGGCATTGTAGTTGAGAAATACTATCTTGACATCCATTTGGTACATTTTAAAGTCTTCCGAACTGCTAATGCAACCAGAGTTCTGATTGACTGCATCTTGATGACAAAATTGAAAATCTCTTGATAATCCACTCCTTTGACTTGAGTGAATCCTTTAGCCACCAACCATGCTTTCCATTTGGCAATGGAACCATCAGAGTTGATCTTCTTCTTGAAGATCCACTTGTTGTCAATAACTCTCTTGTGAGTGGGGAAGTCGACCAGTGTCCAAGTCTGATTCATCAAAAGTGAGTTGTACTCGCTTTCCATAGATCCTTGCCACTTCACAACATCCTTGGAGTTAATTGCTTCGGCTAGGCTCTCTGGTTCTTTTGATGAAGTTCAGAATAATTGAGAAGCATACCTCTCAAGAACTGTTTGAGTCCGTGAGGATCTGCAAATGTTTAATTGACTAGGATGTGATGAAGCTTCTGTTGAATTCACACATGTGGGATGCCCTACACATGTACTTTTGATCTCCTAAGCCCAATAATATTATAAAGATCAAACTAGCATTGATTGACAATAGGAAATCTGATCATACAAGAAATATTATTGTGTTACAAGCAAGATCTATCAACAAAATATGAAACTAAGTACAATAGCTACAACATTAGATAGATTTTTCCAATATTTCAACACTCCTCCTAAAAATGTATCTAATGTGGATCAAGCATCTATCTTGAGATAAGACCAAGATTAGATCTATGCTTTGAGAAGGCACTTTTGCAAAGTGGCTTTGTGAGAAGATCAGCAAAACATGAAGATGTGTCAACATGTTCCAAGGTGATTTCACCTCCAATGAGCTTTTCCCTTACAAAATGGTGTGCCACTTCTATATGCTTGCTTCTTGCATGAAAAATCGGATTGTTTGCAAGAACTTAGGCCGATATGTTGTCACATTTGATCAAGGGAAGATCATCCTCTTTGATGCACTTTAGCTCCATGATTAACCTCTTCATCCAAAGCACCTCTTTAGTTGTTGTAGTGAGTGCTTTGTACTCGGCCTCACAAGAAGATAGGGATATGGTATCTTGCTTCTTTGAAATCCAAGACACAAGATTGCCTCCAAGAAAGATAGTATATGCATTAATGGACTTTCGATCCATTTTATCACTTGCAAAATCGGAATCTGAATAGCCAACAATGGTTAGATCTTCATTCTTGTACAATAAACCATAATCTTGAGTAGAAGATACATATCTTAGAACTCTCTTGGCCATCTTCCAATGTTGGATCTTAGGATCTTGCATAAATTGACTCAATTTGTGCACACAATAGCTCAAATCGGGTCTAGTGATAATAAGCCAAATTAAGGAGCCTATAAGACTCCTATAAAGTGTGATGTCCTCGAAGTATCTTTCATCACCTTAAATAGGGTCTTTTACATGTTGCTCCATGGGAGTATCTATGCCTTTGCAATTTTGCATATTGAATTTTCTCAACATAGAAAAGACATATCTAGATTGACAAATAAAAGCATACTCTTCATGAAAATCAATCTCAAGACCTAAAATGTAATGGATCTTTCCTAGATCTTGCATTTTAAATTCTCCTCCTAATGCATCCTTAGTTTCTTGAACTAGCATCAAACAGCTTCCACTAAGAATAATGTCATCTACATAGATGAGAAGAATGACAATATTACTACCATCAAACTTTAAGTACATAGAAGGATCATAGTCACTAAGCACAAATCCTAATGAAAGTAGAAAGCTGTTGAGTCTTGAATACCACGATCTAGGTGCTTGCTTCAAGCCATAAATACTTCTAAATAGCAAACACACCTTAGATTTATCCTTGATAAATCCTTGAGGTTGTTCCATGTATATCTCCTTCTCAAGATAGCCATTCAAAAAAGCGTTGGAGACATCAAGTTGATACAATTTCCACTTAAAAAATAAGGCAAGAGAGATTATGATTCTTATTGTCACCATCTTTGCTACAGGAGCAAAGGTTTCTTCATAGTCAAGGCCATATATTTGTGCAAAGCCTTTAGCACATAATCTTGCCTTGTACTTGTTGATGGAGCCATCATGATTGTACTTGATCTTGAACACCCACTTGCATCCAATGATGTGCATATTAGGTGGTGGATCCACTAGCTCCCATGTGTGGTTGGTGATCAAGACATCATATTCAATCTTCATGGCCTCATACCACTCCTTGGTATTGAGGGCTTCTTGGACATCTTTGGTCTCCTCATGAGAAACAAAATAAGCATAAGTGGAATCAAGATCCACTTGTTTTCCTTTGTCATCATAAGTGAGCCTCTTAGGCTTGGATCTCTCCCTCATGGATCTTCTAGGAGTGAAAATCCGAGGACTACCATCTTCTCAACCCCTCCATATGTTGATTGTCTTCAATAACAAAAGATGATAGATTTTGAGGTTGCTTGATCTCGGCCCCTCCTAGATTGGATTTTTCTTCTTCATGAAAAACTACATCTCTACTTTCAATTACTTTAGAAGTAGAGAGCATGTAGATTCGATAGGCTTTCTTGTTGGATGAATATCCAACCATTACTCCTTTGCTTGCACAAGGATCATTCTTCTTTCTCGTTTCCAAGGGAATATGGACAAAGCATATGCATCCAAATACTCTAAGGTGATCAACCTTAGGTTTCTTCAAATAAAGTGCTTCATATGGTGATTTTCCTCCAAGTGCAACATGAGGGAGTCGATTGCAAAGATAGTTTGAACAATTGATAGCCTCACCCCAAAAGTCTTTTGGCAAGGATGCCTCAATTCTAATGGTTTTGGCACATTCACACAAGGTTCTATTCTTTCTTTCAACCACCCCATTTTGAGATGGTGTATATGCATAAGAAAACTCCCTTTTAATGCCTTCAAGCTCACAATAATCATGAAATTTATTGGAAGCACCACCTCCATCACTTCTACGAATCTTGATTTTGTATGAAAATTGCTTTTCAACTAGAGCTTTGAACTTTAGGAAATAGTCAAACACCATAGACTTTCAAGCTAGAAGATATAACCAAGTAAATATTGTGAAATCATCAATGAAAATTACAAAGCAAGTAGCACTACCCTTGCTCTTTGAAGATGAGAAGTGCACATTCGAGTGTATGAGCTCCAATGGATGTGTAGTCTTGATAGATGACTTTGAAAAAGGCTTCTTATGAGATTTAGATATGGCACAAGCCTCACATGGCTTGAAATTTTTGGAGATAAGATTAGGCAAGCCAATAGCTTTGACTTGCTTGACCATTGCCATATCTACGTGCAAAAAGATCAATCTATACTGCTAATGATGTAGAGTGTAGGATTGAAGGAATAGGTAGTATTCCACTGCGTGCATCATCATCAAAATCTTTTTGCTTACATGATGTACGTATGTACCTAGATTGACTAAGAATCTCATTAGTGTAGGACAATTGTTTGATAGTGGATTGGATGTCAAGTTTCAAGTTGACAAGTGTATAATCTCAATAGAAAATGAAGTTATATCTAGAGGATCTAGAATTGGTAAGTTGTACAAACTAGATTCTAGGGAGAGTGCTAACATTTCAGATATTGCTTATGAGACCAAGGTTCTGCAGGAGGATCTGTGGCACAAGAGATTGGGACATCCCAATTTCAAAGCCATGAAATCTATGGTCAAAGAAGGAAAAGTTGTTGGTCTACCAAAGACACTGTCTAAGGAGCTTCTACCTTGTGAAGGTTGTGTGCTGGCAATATCACACAGAAGGCCTTTTCCTAGATCAAGTATCAAGACAAAGCAACCATTTGAACTTGTGCACTCTGATGTTCATTTCTCATCAACTAAGAGCAAAGGAGGAGCAAATTGCTTTGTCTCTTTTGTAGATGATTATACAAGATATTCTTGGATCTATATGCTGTCTTCAAAAGCCATGGTCTATGATGTTTTTCTTACTTTCAAAGCTTATGTAGAGAAGCAGTTTCCTTTCAAGTTGAAAGCTTTGAGAAGTGATAGTGGAGGAGAATACACTTCCAATAAGTTTAAAGACTTTTGTGAGAGAGATGGTATTCAAAGAGAGTTTTCTTGTTCATATACTCCTCAGCAAAATGGAGTTGCCGAGAGAAAAAATAGAACTTTGTGTGAATGTGCAAAAGCCATTAGGCTAGAAGCTTCTCTGCCTAAAGAATTTTGGGGAGAGGCAGTTGCATGTGCAAACTATCTTTGTAATAGGCTTTCAAATCCTGCAATAGGAGGAAAGACACCATTTGAGATGTTGTATAAGAAAAAGCCTAAGGTAGATCATCTTAGGATTTTTTGCTGTGTATGCTTTGTGCATGTGCCTCTAGAAACTAGGAAGAAGGAAGATCCTAGTGCAGTAAAAGGAATTTTTGTAGGATATGCATCTACCAAAAAAGCATATAAATTTTATTTACCCTCTACTGACAAGAACGTTGTTAGTAGAGATGTGATCTTCCATGAAGATCAGAAATTTAACTTGGATGATGCACAGGTCAAGGAGTCTCATGCAAGATCAATTATTAATCTTGATGTTGTTCAAGAAGAGGTGAGGCCGAGGCTTGAGGAGGAGCAAATTCAAGCTACCACACCAAGAAGATCTACACGAGCAAGATCTGAGCCAAGCAGGCTCACATATGATGTTGAAGGAAGGCAAGTGGAATGTGAAACTTCCTATTATGCACTTTTTATATCAGATAAAGAGCCTAAGGATGTCCAAGAAGCACTTCAATCCAAAGAGTGGGTTGAAGCAATGACCCAAGAGGTTGAAGCCTTGATGTCAATAACACATAGGAGCTTGTGGAGCCACCAAACAACATGCATGTGATTGGATGTAAGTGGGTATTCATAATCAAGTATAATCATGATGGATCTATCAATAAGTATAAAACAAGACTTTGTGCCAAAGGCTACTCATAGATCAAAGGTCTTGACTATGAAGACACTTTTGCACTAGTTGCAAAGATGGTAATAATTCGAATACTCATATCTCTTGCATGTTTTCACGAATGGAGTATGTTCTAGCTTGATGTTTTTAATGCATTTCTCAATGGTTACCTTGAGGAGGAGATTTACATGGAGCCGCCTCCAGATTTTGTGAAGGAAGGTGATGAATCAAAAGTTTGTCTTTTATTTAAAAGTCTGTATGGACTGAAACAAGCACCAAGGTCTTAGCTACATGCAAAGTGGTCTCTATGATCTACACATGTCTAGGCAGTTTTATGAGTTGACATGCAGTACATGCAATATCCATGCATGCAGTTACACATGCGAATCACTGGTAGGTGAATTAGTTCAATTAAGTGGACATTCCATGCAAATCCACTGTAGGAATTCGAGTCTCTCTCATGTAGGGAGATCCTGGCATGTTTTGCCATATTGTGAATATTGAGATTTTGGTGTTTTGGACTCATTCTCTCTTTACCCGAGTTATTCATGCTTGATTTTCTCTCTCTACTTGAGAGCAGCCTATTTTTCCCATACTGAGCACTTAGAATGATTTCTGTCATTCATTTCTCATAGTGAGGAGTTAGATTTTTTCATCAGATGTATGTCATTGTGCTCTTGCCTTAGATTTTTCAAGCATACTGTTCTTTGATCAATCTTGGGCAATCACAACACCTCAGTAAGATCCTATAGGGTGTGGTGAAGTTCACACGTGCTAAAAACTTCACAGTTGCTTGATATGGTGGCACGGTTGTGGTATCTGTGTTCGTGTTGGCTTCCAAAGAAGAGGATGCTCCATCACTGCCATCGATTGTTTGTAAGGGTGAGGAGTGTTGCTGGGCTGCCGTGTTTGATCTGGAGCTGCCATCTTGGAAGCCTGTCGAGCTTGATGATGTCAAATGGGATAATGTGGCCTGGCTCATGTGGTGTGGTCTCTATGTGAGTTGTTCTCCCTCAGACTCTGACTCTTCTGAATCTGTGGCATCTAATGATCTTTTCTTTGCCATGAGCTTTATTCTTCTCCTCTGCTGGCATGTTTCAAGCAGTGTTGCCTTGGAGCTATCGGCCACTTTTGCTACTGAAGATTCTTCTATTGCTAGATCTTGTTGAGAGGCTGTTGGTATTGCCTGTTTTGTCACCAACTTGATGATGCTTGTATTTGTCTTTTTTAGTGCTGGCCCTTGTGGCGACGATATGTGAACTCGAGACCGGTTGGACTTCTTGGATTGGATTGGAATGTCCCAAGCTTTGTTGGCCACCTACAACATCTCCCTGAGTTTAAATCCATTTTGTACTTGCCGGATCTTTAGATTTGTCATGAGGTATCCTAGCAAGGTGGACGGTTGCTTGTTCTTGATGCACTCATGGAGGCAATTCAAAGCAAACTGGGCCCAATCATAAAGGTTCTGGTCATGCAGTCGTGAATCTGCCAACATGTGGAACATGAACATTGGGATCCTCATGATCTTTGACTTGTACCATTGTGTGTACTTGGTCAAGTATCGTTGATGGCATCGGAATGATACCCATCCTTTGTCTTTCACTTGTCAACAGAGGGATCGATGAGCTTGAAATACGTTGTTGTTTCAATCTTTTGTAATGTTCTGGTAATTGCATTCGGTCCCCGAGGGAAGCCGAAGTTATGAAGGTCTGCTCCAGAAAGAAAGACGGTAGCTTTTTTCACATAGATCCATGGAGAAGGCTTGCATAACTGGCAAGGATGGTCACATGAATTCAATAGGCATTACTGCCTCTTGACCATATACAAGATGGAATGGGGTAACCCATCCAGTGGCCTTCTTGGGAGTTGTGCGGTATGCCCAAATAGCAAAGAATTTTGGTTTTCCAATTTGATCAGCTTGTTTCTACTATCTTGGTTAAGATCTTACAAATCGTCTTGTTGGTGGATTCTGCCTGGCCATTACATCTAGGATATCACGGAGTATTTTTGCGGTGAACAACAAGATAATGGCGGAGGAGATTATCGATCACTTCATTTAAGAAGTGAGTGCCTCGATCACTAACAATCTCTATTGGACAACCAAAGTGCATAATAATGTTCTCATAAAGAAAATGCGCTACGGTCTTCATAGTGGCGTCCTTTGTTGCACATGCCTCAACCCATTTAGTGGTGTAATCTATTGCTATTAGGATATAACAAGCTTGAGTGTTTTTTGTTGCCGAACTTATTGGTCCAACAAAGTTTATACCCCACTTATGGAAGGCTTTGCCTTTTATAATGGGTGTCAATCGTGTGAAGTCGGCTTTTGTATTTTTCTTAGCTCGTTGGTAGACATCACATGTTTTAATGATAGCAAAGTATCCTTAAACAAGGATGGCCACGCTCAAAGAATGATTTTAGCAGTCGTTTCAGCCGAGAAGTGACTGTTGCCAATGCCTTCATGAGCCTGAGATATGATAGGACATATCTCAGATTCATAAACGCACCTGCGTATAATATCGTCAATGCCCCTTTTGTATAATTGTCCTGCTATGAGTTGAAAGGGCGCTGCTTTTAGCAAAGAATTTATTTTTGCTACCGTACTCATGCCTTCTTTGAGTCTGCCTGTGGGTAGGAACTGAGTGATTTCCTCAGCCCACAAGGGTGTTGCATCTATCTGAAAAATGCATGCATCAAAAAGATCATCGTTGACTGGTGCATCTGTCTTTTCAGTAGTAGGAAGTCAGGAAAGATGATCAACCATGAAATGTTGTATTCATTTCCTGATGACGACTCAAAAATTGAATTCTTCGAGTGTTAACAACCATTGAGCTATACATCCCGTTTTATAGGATTTATTAACAATATATAGTAGGGCTTGATGGTCTGTGTAGAAGACAAAGGTCTAGCCTAATAAATAATATCTTAGTTGTTGTACAACATAGACCATGGCCAATGCTTCTCTCTCTCTGTTGTTGTATAGTTTACTTAACAGGCACTAGTTGCCTGCTCAAGAAACGGATTGGAAAATCCTTTCCATATTCGTCCGGTTGAGCAAGGAGACCTTTTGTGAAAGATTTCAGATCCTTAAGATACAATCTACTTGAATGATCTTTGGTTAGAAAGAGAAATACACTACCAATCTCACCAATGTAGAAAAATCAGCATCTACAAACAAAATTGTTAAAAATTGTAAAACATATCTATCATCTATTGTTAATGTTTGGGGGATCCTACCCATGTAAATATTTTGTACATATCCAAGGTATGTGAATTGAGCACATATCCTTGTAGAATAGGGCGAGTTTGGGTTAGGTAGATCAAATTCCAGTGAAATGCATAAAGTCTAGTTGGTCTAGTATGATATGCAATAATGTTGACAATGTCTAGTTTGACATGCATTTAGAGATTTACATGGAATTGGTCAATTATGACCTTGTAGAAACTCGAGCCACAATAAATGCATAATGTCCTAAGTTTCCATAGTGACATGCAAAGCATGCAATCACTCTAATGGACACATGCATGTAGATTTGTACATGGCTAGTTGAGAAATTGCCATTTGAAAAAAGTAGGTAGAAGTTAGGTGCAACCTATGCATGCTAGCAGTTAGGTGTCAAGTTAATAGTTGTTTGCACTTGAATAGGTGTAGGATGTGCATTGAATGCAAGGAGTACCACGAATTTTGGCTCTCCTATATATGTACATATCATTCTCATTCACAAAGTAATGAAGAACCAAAGTTTTGTAGCTATCTCATGCTTGGTTGGATCTAAACTGTTTTTTTTCTTGTTAACTCTCTAGCTCTCTCTCTCTCTCTAACTCATGTTGAGGCTAATGCTTATGCATTGTAATCTTGTACTTTTAATTATTCTTTGATTCATTGCTATCATAGTCTATTGATTAGCATGCTAGATTGTGAATTAGCCATATCTTCTGAACTAGATCTTGATGAACAATCTAGAATCAGGGTACTGTGCCAATCACAAAGCTTAATCAAGATCAGTCACTCTTGTGGACATTCCCCACACGTGTGAATTCTGGAATTTTCAACATGGTATCAGAGCCTCATTAAGCTTTGCATGCTAATTTCCCTGATAGTACAAGAAATTGAGAGATAAACAAGCAAAAAAGTAGTTTTTCACCTTTTCTAACATTTCTCTGAAGTGTAATTGGATCAAATCGGACCTGAACTGAATTTTCAGACCTGAATTGAGGTAGTACGGAATTCTGGGATTTTGCACATGTGAAAATTAGAGATTTTCAGTCCCTTTGTTTTCCTTGCTGATAGATACAAAGATAGCAATGTTATAGCTTGATGGAAAGCTTATGATCTGTACTTTTCATAGAAATTGAAACCAAATCAATCTGAAGAGTCTAGAAAGAGTTATAAGCTCTTAAAGAGGATTAGGATAGGTCCAAAATCCGAGTGACAACATTTTGATTTGAATCAATTTTTTACTTTGTTCTGAATTCATGGTTTTGAGCATCCTACACAAGAAACTAAAGATCAAGACTGAGTTTGAAGTAATTGAACACCCTTTGAGCCTTCTGAGTGTCAATAGTGTTTTCTTTTGTTGCATTTCACACGTGCCAAAAGTAGGATTTAAATTAACTTAAGTGTCTCAATCCACTTTGTGTATCTTGATAAATTTTACAGTTTTTAGGACAATAATGATTGTACTTTACAATCATAGAGAGTTATTGGTTGCTTAATCAATGAATCTATCAAGTTCTACACATTAGATCTTGATCTAGATTCACTACACTTGGATTTAAGCAAGAGCAATGGATCAACACATCATTTTTTAGTGAGAGCGGCTTCACACGTGTGGAGTATTGTCCACTGTACGGCCTGCACCTGAAACAACAAGTACAATGATACTAGATAGCAATCATGCATAAAAATCACAAGACAAATGACTAGAAATCTCACAAAAGTGTAGAGTGCAAAAGTCTCATCTATTTTCTTAGCAAAATGATGATCCTTTTATGGATCAAGTACATCCATGAGTCTGGTACAGTCCAGCAGGCCTTCACACGTGTGAAGAGTGCCACATCACTCATATCTATCCATTTGATCCATCCTTGATCCTTATCCAATAGTTGACCTTCTAGAATATGACTAAAATCCAAAAAGCTAGTCTCCTAGAATATAGGAATATTCCCTACAAAATAGGATCTAAGGAAAATGGTCAACTCTTATCTTCTAGTACTCTATACACACATGTGAACATCCACTTGCCATGTGGGAGCATTTACTCATGCACATGCAAGGAAAAGCTAATTTGTAGGTGACTAGTCAATTTGACTAAAAACTAGTCATTTCATGTTCACACTAACTAGAATGATACAAAATCAATTTGGATATATACAAACATGAAAAGTACATCCTTTCACACATGGGAACATGCTCCACACGTGTGAAATCATATCATCAACATATTCTAATGTTTGATCAATATTTACATGAACCAATGTCAAGTGAGAAGTGACAATTTTCAACACTCCTCCTCACTTCTAACTTGGCAAATCTAGTGTACATCTATCTACAATTCCAAGAGCATATCTTAACTTAAAAAATGGATCTTTGGACAATGGTTTGGTTAAGATATCAGCTATGCATTCGGATGATGGTACATGATGTAGTTGCACTTCCTTGGATTGTACCTTCTCCCTCACAAAGTGGTGAGCTATCTCAATATGCTTTGTTCTAGCATGGAAGATAGGATTTGAAGCAATTTGTTGAGAAGCTTGATTGTCACAAAATATGTAAGGGATCTCCTCGGCCTCTAGCACATGTAGTTCCATCAAGAGTCTTCTTAGCCATAAGAGCTCTTTGGTTGTTGAAGTCAATGCCTTGTACTCGGCTTCACAAGAAGATAGTGAGATTGTATCTTGCTTTTTGGAAAGCCAAGATATCACTCCTCCACAAAGAAATGTTGCAAATGCACTAATGGACTTCCTATCCATCTTGTCACCTGCAAAATCTGAATCCGAGTAGGCTCTCAAGTGCAAGTTAGATCCTTCATAAAGTATACCAAAAAATCTAGTACTAGAAACATATCTAAGTACTCTCTTGGCACTTTTCCAATGATGAATTAAAGGAGCTTGCATACTTTGACTCAACTTGCTTACACAAAAACTTAAGTCAGGTATAGTGATGGTTAAATAGATTAGAGAGCCTATAAGCTTCCTAAAGAGAGTGATGTCCTCAAAGGATGCTTCATCACCTTCATTAGTTGCTTTCACAACATGCTCCATAGGGGTGTCAATCCCCTTACAATCTTTCATACCAAATCTTTCAAGAATGGAAGTAGCATACTTAGATTGACTTATGAAAGTACAATTGCTACTTCTAGACACTTCTATCCCAAGTATAAACTTTAGGAAGCCTAGATCTACCATCTTGAACTCACTAGATAAGTCAACTTTTACTTTGCCTATGCCATCATCATCATTTCCTGTCATAATGATGTCATCAACATAAAGAACCAAAATGATGATCTTTCCTTCATTACATTTGAAATATAAAGAAGGTTCATAAGCACTTAGTACAAAGCCAAGAGAATAGAGAAAATCATGCAACCTAGAGTACCAAGCTCTAGGTGCTTGCTTCAAGCCATATAGGCTCTTCCTTAAGTAGCACACCTTTTGCTCCTCACCAATCTTGATGAAGCCCTCGGGTTGCATCATGTAGATTTCCTCTTCTAAGAAGCCATTCAAGAAGGCATTTGTCACATCCATTTGGTAGAGATCCCATTTGAACAAAGTAGCAATGCAAATGATTAATCTAATAGTTACAAGCTTAGCTACAGGTGCAAATGTTTCTTCATAATCCAATCCTTTTATTTGAAGAAATCCCTTAGCAACAAGCCTAGCTTTGTATTTACTAATAGATCCATCTTGATTGTACTTAATTCTATAAATCCACTTACATGCAAGTGGTTTATTTCCTCTTGGAAGATTTACAAGATTCCAAGTATGATTTTCTTCTAATGCATCATACTCTACTTGCATTGCATCTCTCCAAACTTTAGATTTACATGCTTCTTCAAAAGATGATGGTTCTTCAATCAATGTAGCTAAAAAAGAGTAAGAGGTAGAAGATGTAGAGCCTTCCTTTTGCTTTCCCTTGTCCACATAGGTAAGCCTTGAGGGCTCGGCCTTGCTCCTTGATGATCTTCTTGGCCCCTTTTGACTTGGATCCAAATCTCCATCCTCGGGTTTGTCATGATCCTCCTCGGGTTTGTCAAGATCCTCCTCGGATTTGTCAAGATCTTCAATGCACAATGGGTTAGATCCATTTGACAAGCTCTTAGCAAATTGTGACTCATCAAAAAGTACATCCTTGCTTACCTTTACTTTCTTGGATGTAGGATCATATATCCTATATCCCTTGCTATTTTCTCCATAGCCAACAAAGATTCCTTTGAAGGAGGTAGCATCTTCTTTCCTTCTAGTCTCCAAAGGAATGTGTACATAACAAGTACATCCAAAGATCTTAAAATATTTTACATTGGGTTTCTTATCAAACAAGGCTTGATAAGGTGAGATCCCATCTATAGCACTACTAGGAAGTCTATTACATAAATAATTAGCACATGTTATGGCTTCTCCCCAAAATGAGATGGGAAGTGATGCATCAAGCCTCAAGGACTTTGCACACTCACATAGACTCCTATTTTTCCTCTCGGCCACCCCATTTTGTTGAGGGGTGTAGGAACAAGTGTATTGTAACTTAATACCATTGATCTCACAAAAGTCTTTCATTTTATTGGAGGTGTACTCTCCTCCATTATCACATCTTAGTGCTTTGATAGAAGTACTAAGTTGTTTCTCTACTAGAGACTTGAACTTAATGAAAGCTTCATAAACAAGATTTTTCTTTGATAGTAACTCAATCCATGTGAATCTAGTACAATCATCTATAAAAGTTACATACATCAAGGCACCTCCATTACTTGCATGTGAAAAACTATGTACATCAGAATGTATGAGATCCAAGGGAGAGAGAGATCTTGATGAAGATTTCTTGTAAGAAGATTTGTGTGACTTTGCAAGGCCACATGCCTCACACATTTTTCCACACTTCTTGAAAGCTCTTGGTAGGCCGAGAGCTAGTTCCTTGCTTGCCATTGACTCCATAGATTGAAGATTAGGATGGCCTAATCTCTTATGCCAAAGCTCCACTTGAGTTAGCTCCTCCCTAGCCAAGTTCACACTTTCACTTGCAACATTAGCATCCAACTTGAAAAGTCTACCTTGCTTAATGCCACTAGCTATGCACTTATCATTTTTCAAGATGGAACAAACTCCATTCTTGAAATGTACATCTAGTCCATTGTCCATTAATTGTCCTACACTAAGCAAGTTTCTTGAAATGGTAGGAACATACAAAACATTATCTAGATCTATCCTTTTAGATGTGCCTAAACAAAGAGGTATAGATCCTATGCCATCTATCTTGCATGCTTGATCACTAGCAGTGTATATTGACTTCTTAGAGTCATTACAAGATAGAAGAGTAGAAAAATAATGCTTGTTAAAGGACATGTGGGAACTAGCCCCACTATCTATCCACCATGTGTCTTGACTTGAAGTTGGTGTAGATGCAACCATTAAGGATGTGTTGAATCCATCCTCATATTCTTCCTCTTGAGCAATGTTCCCTTGATCTCCTTTGGCTTGTTGATTCTTCTTCAAGTAGCATTCTGAGGCAAAGTGTCCTTTCTTTCCACAAAAGAAACACTTTAGTTTTGCCTTGTTCTTCACTTTGCCTTTGGAGGTAGATCCTCCATTCTTCATCTCGGCCTCCTTGCCTTGATTTTTCTTGAATGGATTTTGCTTTTTCTTGCCTTTAGATGTAAAGTTAGCTTTCTCCTCTCCTCCATTAAGTGACATGCTATCCATTCTTGTCTTGAGGTGTAGAAGCCTACTCTCCTCGGCCACAAGAACATTGTGCAACTTTTCAATGGATGGAAGAGAGTCTTGAATGGCAAATGATTGGACTAAGTTGGTAAACTCATCACTTAGACCATTCAAAATGATTTGTACTAGTTCTTGATCTTGGATCTTCTCTCCTATTGCACTTAACTCCTTGTTAAGAGATTTGATCCTAAGAACATACTCTTGTCCACTCTCTCCACTTCCTTTCATGCTTTGGAAAACTTGATTTCTTAGCATGAGGATTCTTGAAGTATTGTTGGATTCATAAATGCTCTTTAATGAATCCCAAGCCTCTTTGGATGAGGTACAAGAAGACACCTCTTTCAAGAGGTCATTGCATACATTTAACTTTATGCAATGTAGAGCTAATCTTGCTCTCTTCTTGTATTTGGCTTGTTCTTGGGGAGTTTGAGGCTCTTCCTCTACTCCTTGAACTATGTCATATAGATCATGGATCACTAGGAGTGATTCCATTCTCACTTTCCAAATGGAATAATTTGTGGAAGTGAGTCTCTCACTTGATTCCATCAAATATCCACCCATGGATGACATTTTAGAATGAATGCTCTTTTAAAAATCACAAAGATTTTTGAATTTTAAAAGATCTATGAAGTGGCCTAAAGCTTACTAGAATGCCTATAGGCTTGTCTCTATCAAACTAACACACAAGCTTGAATGATACTCAAAGATCTTACCAAAAATTTCTAGCTTTCACTCTCACAAAAAAAAATTGCTTTACACTTTTCTTAGAGATTTCACTTCAACTAAGGATCTGAACAAATCAGCCTCTTAGATCTGATCTTAGACTCTAAAAAGAAATGCTTCAATGATCCAAAACACTATTTGGTCATAGGCATTAGTTAGAATGAATCTAGATCAATACTATGCTTCAAAAAGCACCAAAAATGAACTAGTATTGTGATTTTGGGACCAAAAAACACAAAGTAACTTGAATTGAAAGTTGCTGTACGGTTTCACACGTGTGAAAAGTACATACACAGCCTCCAAGTCGTTTTGATCCAAATGATTACAAGCTATCACTCTAGAAGAACTCGCCCTCACTAGTATTGGCCAAAAAACAAATTTTGCCAATGATCTTTACAAGATTTATGATTCAATGATCACTCTCTTACTTAGCTCTGATACCATGATAAATTTTACAGTTTTTAGGACAATAATGATTGTACTTTACAATCATAGAGAGTTATTGGTTGCTTAATCAATGAATCTATCAAGTTCTACACATTAGATCTTGATCTAGATTCACTACACTTGGATTTAAGCAAGAGCAATGGATCAACACATCATTTTTTAGTGAGAGCGGCTTCACACGTGTGGAGTACTGTCCACTGTACGGCCTGCACCTGAAACAACAAGTACAATGATACTAGATAGCAATCATGCATAAAAATCACAAGACAAATGACTAGAAATCTCACAAAAGTGTAGAGTGCAAAAGTCTCATCTATTTTCTTAGCAAAATGATGATCCTTTTATGGATCAAGTACATCCATGAGTCTGGTACAGTCCAGCAGGCCTTCACACGTGTGAAGAGTGCCACATCACTCATATCTATCCATTTGATCCATCCTTGATCCTTATCCAATAGTTGACCTTCTAGAATATGACTAAAATCCAAAAAGCTAGTCTCCTAGAATATAGGAATATTCCCTACAAAATAGGATCTAAGGAAAATGGTCAACTCTTATCTTCTAGTACTCTATACACACATGTGAACATCCACTTGCCATGTGGGAGCATTTACTCATGCACATGCAAGGAAAAGCTAATTTGTAGGTGACTAGTCAATTTGACTAAAAACTAGTCATTTCATGTTCACACTAACTAGAATGATACAAAATCAATTTGGATATATACAAACATGAAAAGTACATCCTTTCACACATGGGAACATGCTCCACACGTGTGAAATCATATCATCAACATATTCTAATGTTTGATCAATATTTACATGAACCAATGTCAAGTGAGAAGTGACAATTTTCAACATATCTGATCTAGTTAGCTTGTCTTGTGGAATATTTGAGATCTGTCTCAAATACAGTTGCATGTGTCTCACATAGGAAGGTAGTACATTTTTTGAAAATACCTATAGTGAAAGAGAGCAGCAACTCTAAGTCAGATAGGAACAAACATATTGCAGTCCAATTACAAGAGTCTTCACATTCATGGCATATGTAGGAGATTGTCTCTTTCAAGCTAGTGAAAGACTATACACCTTTAACTATTCAGTTTGGAAGGATAGGATAGAATCCTTGTTGATTCTCTATGGTGTAATGGATATTGTGACTGGAACTGAAGTTGAACCTGCAGCTTTTGATGAGGCTCAGAGATTCAAGAAGAGAGCAAGAATTGCTCTACATATCATCAAATTGAACATCTCTGATGAGATGTTGAGAGAGATTAGTTCATGAACCTCAGCAAAGGAGACTTTGGAGACTCTGAAGAACCTTCATGAAGCCAAGATCAAGTCAAGAAAGAGGAGTAAGAACCAGTACTCTCGTGCCTTCACCAAGAAAAAAGCAAAGAACAAAGACTATGGTGGAGTAGAAGATGAGTCAACTCATCCTTCTAACTTCAAGAAGAAGACACAAGAAGTTCAAACCAGTTGTATCATAGAAGACTCACATGCAATTTGAATTATGACAGTTGGATAACCCAATCAGAAGTTATAAGCTTTTGAAGAGTGGTAGGTAGGGCGCCTAGACCTGTGGCAAATCGTGTGTACATGTCATTTATTGCTTGAATGATCACAAAAATCATCCAGAAGCTACACAATCTCATTTATATGTGATTTAGACAAAATTTCTAGGTTCTAGGCAAATTGTTTCATACAAATAGATTGTATTTGAGTCAATTTGACTTTTTTGGAATATTTCACATGTGCGAAATTCAGAGAACCATAACTTTTGCCATACTTCATCTTTTTTGATGATTCAAGTCTTGTTTTAGAGAGATTGTCAAGCTAGTAGGATCTATCTCACAGTTTTTTGCTTAGTCTTACATAGGATTTGGTTTTGTACCCTTGATTGGTTCCTATAGTGAGAAGATAAGCAATTCTTTCATCCATCTTTTTTGATTTCCATCATTCTTTATGACTTCAATGGGTGTCTTTTTATTAGAAGCAAGTGAAAGATTGACAACCTCCAATTACTCAATTTGGAAGGTTAGAATGGAATCTGTCTTAATATTACAAGATGTGATGGATATTGTACTTGGCATTGAAGAAGAACCACAAATTCCTCAAGAAATTCCAAATTACAAAAAGAGAGCCAGGATGGCTCTGCATTATATTAAGATGAATGTCTCAAATGACATCTTAAGAGAAATTGGTGCTTGTACTAATACCAAAGATGCTTGGGATACTCTCAAGACTATCTATGAGGCAAAGAATACTTCTAGACTTCTAACACTAAGAAACCAAATTTTTTAAAGTGTACAGAGAAGTGATGAATCTGCTTCAGCTTATGTAATGAGAGTTAAAGACCTCCATAGAGAATTGTCATGCATAGGAGACTCCATCAACCAAAATGAACTTGTTCAAGTCATACTTAATGGGTTAGAGGAGGAATATGACAACCTTGTTCAGAGTTATGCCATTAAGGAGGAGCTACCAAGTTTGGAAGCACTCCAAAGTGTGCTCATTTATGAAGAATCAAGACAGAGTATAAACTCTTGAAAATGGAGAGACCGTGTCTCAACATTGATCGTAAAGCTCTCTTTACCAAAGACAAGCACAAGACAAGAAGTAAGAATCAACACCAATCCTCTTCAAGCAAGAACAATCTTATTTTCAAGGAGAAAGGAGATGAGGATGAGTCATCTCAAGCTTCCACATCCAAGAAGAAGAAGAAAAACATCAAGTGTTTCTTTTGTGGCAAGAAGGGGCATTATGCCACCAATTGCTTCAAGAAGAAGAATCAATTCAAGCAAGCCAACATTTCTAATGAAGAGAAGGAAGATGCTCATGCAAGTGATGGAGAGGGATCTCTTATGGTCTCGAGTTTTTCTTCATCACCTTTCAAGAAGGATGGTTTGTGGTATATCGACAGTGGAGCTTCCTCACATATGTGTAGCTCCAAGCATTCTTTTTCATCCATGTCACCTTATGAAGGAGCCAAGAAGTCCATCTACACAGCAAATGATCATGAGTGTGCTATTGAAGGCATAGGGACCATTCCCTTAAAGCTTTCTTCATCAAAAGTTCTTTCTCTGTCTAATGTACTTTTTGTTCCCAAGTTAACAAAAAATCTTATTAGTGTTGGGCAATTGTTTGATAGTGGACTAGATGTGAATTTCAATGTTGATACATGTACAATCAAGAAGCATGATGAGATCCTTGCATTTGGGTCTAGATATGGTGGAATCTACAAGCTTGATCCCAAAGAGTATGCTAACTCTTGTGATAGTGCTTCTACTCATATGTCTTTGGAGGAAGCTTAGAAAGTGGTTTGGATGTCCACTTTAAGCATGGTGTTTGTTTCATCTTGAAGAATGATGTTTGCATTGCAAAGGGATTTAAACAGGAAGATTGTTTAAGTTGGAAGCTAGTGTTGCTTTTGAAAGAATGAGCTTGGCAAAGAAGGAGATCACTCAAGAGGAGATCTTGGCAAAGTGTGATCTTGCTTGCATTGAGGAGGAGCATCAAAAGGAGGAAGATCTTGAGGATCAGTCTCAAAGCATGAGAGTTCCAAGGGAGTCCTCAATGACAATGGCCGAGTCATCAAATTGCATGCAAATTTTCCATTCAAGTGTGCATCTTGCAAGGATGGTGAGCATTGGAGAGTCTACTATCTTTGAGTACTTGTTGGATAGTATAAGTAGACATGGAGTGACTTGTTGCTTATCTTTAAGATCTATGGTGTTTAGTACTCTTTATGACAAGACAATGAAATTAGATGCTTTCAAAATCTCCAATTGTTGTTGATAAAGCAATTTCATTGGATAACTATTTTTGTAATAGTTTGAATAGTGTCATAAAAGATGAAACATCATTTTTATTGGAACTATTTAGGTCCACATGCTTTGAGCATGATCATTCCAATGTAAGGACCAAAGATTATCCTATTTCAATGATAGGAATAATGGTAGTGTTTTGCTCTTCAAGTAGAGATTGTAGAATCTACTTGTTTTCCACCAAAGAATTTGTCAATGGTGGAAATGTGATCTTTCAAGAGTGGAAGATTTGTAAACTTGAAGAAGCCCTTTGGATCAACACCTTATTCAATTCATTGATGTTTTGGAGTCAAGTCAAGTGGAGGAACAAGCTCAAGACCCGAGGACTCCAAGAAAAACCTTGAGTATCAAGATGGAGCCATCTAGGCTCAATCATATGGATCAAGCAAGGCAAGTTGTCTTTGGCAACATTATGTATGCACTTAATAGTTTAATTGATGTATCTTCAAGTGCACAAAATGCCTTGGAATTCATGGCTTGGCATGATGTATAGTTTTTTAAGTGTGCTACATGTATATAGACTCACATTTGGAACATCTTGTAAGGGATCCTTTAAGAGGTGGTGAAAGATCCTTCATGGACATCATTCTCTATTGGAGTCTCAAAATTTCCTTGTTTGTAGCTGGATTTTTTAGATACTTCTAAAAGCATTCATTCATCTAGAAAGAGAGTTGTAAATAGATCAAGCTAAATTTGAGGAAGAGTATGAAGAATAGCCAAAAATTGGCAAATGTAGCTTGATAAAAAATCATGAAGAATAGTGTAGATTTTGTACATAATTGGGTTCCACACATGTATGGCCAATATGACACGTGGCCATCCACTCCTAATGTAGGTTAGGTCAAGTCAAGAGAGTTGGTCATGTCTATTTGGTGGTCATCCCTACTTTATAGGACCTACACCTAAGTTTAAGGTGAAAATTTGACCAACTAGCTACCTACCAAGCATAACTCTAGGATCTAGGCTAGGGTTTCATTTTAGGGCAAGAAGAGTGAGTTAACTTCCTTATTACATGCTGGAAATCCACCTAACTTCAAGAAGGAAGTTGAATTTGCTATGTATTCCAAGGTCCCATAGTGAGAAGATAGAAAAATTTTGGAGCTCATTGGCAATCTCAAGCTAGTTCACTATGTACATTGAGTTTTTGTGATCCAAATAAAACCAGATCAATTTCTACTTGTTTCTCAGGTTGAAGGTCTTACTACAGCCTGTAGTACACACGTGTGGGCTCGGATTTCAATGTTGATCAAGTCTTTTGACAATTAATGCTTGTTGTTTGTCAAATTGTCAATCCAAATCAACTTTTTGATGACTACTTTTTTGATAGATTGTTAAGCAAGCATCCAATCACTCTTGTGAATCTTTTATAGATCCATTTATGGTCCTAAAGTACAGTACTTTCACACAACGCATTTTCTAGCAACATTTTTAGAGCCATATCTGCTGATTTTTCAATGCAATTTCTTGCTTGAATTAGCACACCATCTATGGTCAGGGGACTTCAACAAAGTTGAGGGCATTTCTAGTAGGATTTTGAATGATTTCTAGCACATTTCCAGCCAAGTCCAATGCTCACTTTCATGTTTGATTTTCACAAAAATCACAACACTTTATAGTGCTCTTTTTGTAGGTCATTACATGCATGTTTGAACGTGATATTGGCTGGAAATTAGCACTTGATAAGAAGTTATTTCAATGCCCTACTTGTAGGCAACAAACCTCGGATCTAGACTCTTATTTTCAGCGTACTTTTAGCAAGGAACCTTAGCATTTTTCATAGTTCTATGGGTGCACTATCCCCAGCAATGCATGTTTGAAGCAAATGGTGGCAATCTTCCATGCATGCATTATCGTTTTCCAGCAAGCTGAAATCTTTGGATGTGGCTTGAAGCTCTGGTTCTAGCAAGTTGAAGCGAAGGATCGAACTTGTAGGTCCAACACCATTCAAAGAGTTGACAGAAG
This sequence comes from Diphasiastrum complanatum, assembly GCA_029204225.1. Lineage (NCBI taxonomy): Eukaryota > Viridiplantae > Streptophyta > Lycopodiopsida > Lycopodiales > Lycopodiaceae > Diphasiastrum > Diphasiastrum complanatum. The sequence continues at coordinate 62,323 of MU832797.1, forward strand.
ATTCTTGTCGTTTCCATTGGAGAGTGGGCTTCAATTAGAGCTAAGTACTTGCCCTGTCTTCTTTCTATTTGCTTTAAGTTTTAGCTTTTGTCTTCAAACTCTGATATGACAAATCCCGAGGAAAATCTAGTTTTCTCAAGAAGAGCCATAGATGAGCTCAAAGAAGAGGCCATTCGTTTTTAAAAAGGGAAGACTGCAATGGACATAGATGAGGAGTATGCGATGTTTAACATAGAGGAATTTGTGTCTAAAGAATAGTATGAACATTTGCAAATCAAAAGCAACAAATTTAAACAAACTTTACATAGCATGCAAACTAAACAAGATAAATCATTTAGTGAGCTTAAAAGTTTGTTGCCAATCTAGTAACTCCTACTCTTGTAGCTCCAGTTCCATTTTCAGCCTCTAGTACATTTCAGTTGCCAGTACCTCTCACAATTTATGCTAATTCAAAAGATATCCGACTAAATCCTAGTATTTTTAACCACCAACATTTAGTGGGAAAGAAAAAGACAAAAACACAGACATACTTCAAGCTTTTGTCAACAAGTGGAAAAACATACATGCACTTAAACAAACTCCTAACAAGCCCTAGAAGCTAGCCTATCATTGGGTCCCATGGCCTACAAGTGGTCAGACACCCCAGTCGTGGAAGGCTTTTGAGGTAGCTTTCCTACAAGAGTTATTGCCTGGTAATGAACTTGATAGAGTTTGGGAAGAAACCATCCTTAAGCTTAAGAGCATAGATGACTATCAAAAAGTCAGAGGCTTTGTCCATGGGCTCTAAGATGAGTATAAAGTTGAAGTTTATAGAAATTCACCCATTACCTTAGAATAGGCCATAAAGTTTGACCAAATCTATGATGCTTCAGTGGGTAGACGAAAGGCCAAACAACCTAATTTTGAGCAACCTTCTTAGATAACTTTCATGTTTAAGAAATTTTTTGAAAAAGAAAATAGTTTGAAAAATCCAACCAAAAGAAAGGTCTTTAGAAATGCTCTATAGTAGTTCAACCATTGAAATAGGAAAAAGTGGTTTTTTTAACTAATGACATTTAGTTGTTTAAGATCTACACATATGCGCAACTTTTTGTTCTTATCAGGTACTGTGACTATGAGAAAGATCCACTCGGTTCGATCTCATAAATGAAACCGACTTATGACAATTTTTGCATCTCTTGTTGTGTGAGCTCAGAATCATGAGAACTACATTGGTAAGGGTGGTTGTAGCGCCGTCCACTAGAGGAATAGTTTGTTGGAATATTTTAAAGGGGATACCTTTTAGATCTTGATAAGACTAGGAAAAACAATCATTATAATAGATGACTATGATATAATCAATGATATCAATCCCTAAATCCCAATGCTACCTATTGACAATTGCTAAAACATAACAGATATTATGGAGATTGGTAGATATCATGATTTTAAGAGTAAATTTAGGAGATTTGGGAGCCCTTGAGATTGACATCATGATTGAAGGATGCCTAATAAAAAAATTTCCATTTGATTCTAGATCTAGTGTCAATATAATGATTCTAGATCTAGTGTCAACATAATAACAGGGGCATTGCTCATGCATTAGGACTAACTGATATTTAACCAACTAAACACTAAATCAAGCTTGTAGACTTAATCAGAAGGAAATGTGTTTGGAGAGCTTAAAAAAGTTATGGTCTTTACTCAATACATGCCCATCATTATAAACATTGTGATCTGACTACTTGGTGAGACATTTTTTAAATTAATTGGTGGACCATGGCTATACCAAGCTATTGTTGTTTTGCATTGTAGGAAAAGAAAATACTTTGTCCTGCTACTAACCAAACTCTAAGTATTATTAGATATGAATATCAACCTTAGATACAAGCTATGCTTCAAAAAATGGTTCTTCTTTGACCTCTATTCCTTCTAAAAAGGATATTTAGCTCAATTACTTTGAAGCACTTAGTTAGCAATAATACGACTACAATTCTTACTTGATCATGTGTATTCCAATTTCATCCGTTTATAGGAGAATTGAATATGATGTTGTTTGCTTTAGTCATTATGGCATGCTTATGGCTTGAAGCATATTTCTCCTGAATATACACTCTTATCATGGAGATGAGGAAGATCTTTTTCTTGATTTTTAACTCTTTCCTAATTTTTTTTTTGCAATAATGAGTATATTCTCAAATTGCAAGTAGTTTCATGTTTAAGCTTCAAAATGATGATAATGATGTGCCTCATCCAATTTGGAATATTAACGTACTATATTCACTTGGTGTTTGTCATTCCTATATCTAAAAGAATTCACACGTTCATGCTTGCTTGAGTCTCAACTTATTCATTAATATGTAAAGGCCTCCTAGAAGTTCTACAATTTATTTGAGTGGGCTTATCGGGCATAATTGCTCTACTATTATATTTGCTCATGAGCTTATGGCTACATAAGTGCTTTCTAATGGCCATTAAGCCCATGAATGTTCTAGCATAAAAGGCTCTATGGGCTTAAAGCCCATAAAAAATTTTGCACAATGCAATATGCAATGAGATGTGTCAATTTTTTTATTGTTCTCATAATTGATCAATATCAAGCAAGCATTGCATTTACGAAGAGTGAAGGCCTAGGGAAAGGGCTTTACCTTTTCTTGAGGCGGTACTTTCCTAGACTCGAATAGTGGCCCTATAGAATGTAAAGACCTCTCTTAGGCAAGCCTTTGCTCCTAAGCAAAAGTCTAATAATGTCAAGATCAATAGGATCAAGTAGCTAGTCATTCGTTATCTATACATAAGGAACCATGATTTGAAATTCCAAAACGTATCATAAAACGCCTTGTCTAGAAATACATCTATGACAACATTGAGTCTCTTCTCACAATTTGGTGACACATACAATAATATACACATTGTTGTTAAACATATGATTGATCTTTTTAAAATGCGTAGCTAAATTTAGAATACATCTATGACAACATTGAGTCTATTCTCACAATTTGGTGACACATACAATAATATACACATTGTTGTTAAACATATGATCGATCTTTTTAGAATGCGTAGCTAAATTTAGAATACAAATGCAACTTATTCACGCTCGATATAAAATCGAGCTTGTTATCTCTAATGTGTTTCATGAAATTTGTTGGATTAAAAGATGCACATCTTTCCAGATAATCATCTTGATTTGATTTTAGCTCCTAAGATTTTGCAAGGAATTTTCTAGTCAACCTCCTTAATCAACGACGTCAACTTCAAATGTGCGCATGCATGTTTTGTAATCTTAACATGTATATTAAAGTGGAAATGAACATATAAATGCAAGGTTTGAATCTAGGTCTTTGTGAAAGCCTGGGAACCTAATCATATCACTAATCAACAAACCCTACAAACAATATGAACATATTCAAAGAGTGATGTGATGGTACACGCTTAGATTCCAATGAATTCAAGCCCCATCACATGCTTCCAATGAACTTTGAAAGACTAAAGCTCAAAGCATTGGACACCCTGGAATACTTCTCCCTTCCTTCTCGACTCTAAGTCCACATCCTTTGAAAAGGGCCTCATCATGCCCAACACTATTTGTGGAAGGTATAATCTCCTTTGTCGCTTGTTGTACCACCATTGCTCTCCTCTCCGAAGATAAGCATGGAAGGTAAAATATCTAAACTATACTTAATAAGTATTCATGGTTGTCTGAAAACAAAAGAGGAACATTAAAAAATTTGTGCACTTTTAAAGCGAAGGGGGATGAACGCCCCCACTCTGGTGCGTGGTCATCGGCCAATTAGTAATCAAGGGTTTAGCAAAGTTGGTGGTTGCTTAAGACATAAGAAGTATGCTCTGAGATAACCACCACCATTGGATGGAGGCTAGCTCGTGGCTCCTGTCAGCATTGGATGGAGCTGAGCTCGTGGCTGGATGGTGGGATCCCCATGTCAGCCACGGTTGCCCATATGCTCATCTGACACAAAGGGTACTCTCATGACCCTAAGCCTCTAAGTCTGCGTGCGCTAGGGAAAGACTATGAAGCATAGAGTGGCCCCTAAATGGTATAACCATTCTT